>JANHFL010004261.1:100302-112110 GCA_032468155.1 Oxyrhabdium leporinum
CTAGTGGGATTTGAACCGCTAGATTGAATCAGCAGAAGTGGCCTGCAGTTCAACACTCTAACCACTGCGCCACCTAAACTCAGTATATACTATAAAGTGCTATATAAGTCTAAGTGCTATTGCTATGCTATTGCTATTTCCATTGCTAAATAAGGTGATTGTTAAGAGAGTTATGCATAATTTTACGTCCTTTTGGGCATGGTTCTTCAGCCAATCATTGTTAAGCGTGAATCACTTAACTGCAGCTGTTAAGTGAATCACATAGTAAATAAGCGAATCTGGCTTCTCTCAATGGCTCTGCTTGTCAGAAGCCAGCTAGGAAGGTTGTAAACGATGATCACCTGAATCCAGGATGCTGCAACCATCATAAATACATGCTAGTTGCCAAGCTCCCGAAATTTGATCAGATGACTTTGGGGATGCTTAGACTGTCGTAAGTGCAAGGATCAGTCATAAGTTCTCTTTGAAAGACTTTGAAAGGTCATTAAATGCATCTTTGTAAGTCAAGGACTGGATTCCACCGTGCTGATGCTTTCTCTGATGCAATCCTACCACGTTGCTATTACATTATGGAAAGGTGGATGCTTTCGTGTCTTTGTGGATGCATCATTTGCAGAGGCTGCATTGTTCATATGTAAAGAGCTCACCTTACCTGTTAGGCCTCCTGTCTGCCCAGGTGCACTGAGAGTGTGACACACCAAATACGCCACCACCTTGACCTCACTGAACCCTTGGGAACCAGTGCACAGCATGCTTGTTTGGTCTTATTGCAGTCATTCTCAGAAATGAGATCACATTTGTGTAGACTCAACAAAACCAAGGATATGTAAGAGCACTTGTAACAGTTAAATAAATAAAATAAAACCACTTCCAGAACAGGGAAGGCAGGTCAGTCAGAGCAGTGGGAAGCAAGGCCATTGGGACTGCCCAGAATGGTTTCAGAGGCATCTAAAGTGGGGAGGAAATGTCAAGATGGCACCCACAACCACAAGATTGAAGCCTTACTTCTTTTCTGGAGTGTTGCAATTAAAGGCAGTGGTTGCACAGTTGCAACTACCATCTCGATTCCTTTTTATTATGACCTCCTATTCCTGAATAGCCCAGAGAGTTCCTGTGTTTGCAAGTTCAAAAAAGTCAAAATGGCACCCATGACTGCATCGACACAGCATGCAGAATGTTCTGTCTTTTAAAGGGTGCAGAAAAAAATAATGGACCTCCAGTCACACAATCACAGTTCCTATCTGGACTTTGTTTTAAAAAGAAAAAAAAAATCTCTTGTGTGTCTCCAACTAGGTGAACTTTGGAAATGAATAGCTGTGGAAACAGACAATCCTCTTATTATTCAGAAAGACACTTCTCCTTTTACAACAATAAGATGGATGAAGATCCCAATTACAGGTACTCCTCGACTTATGATCACAATTGAGCCCAACATTTTGTTGCTAAGTGAGACAGTTGTTAAGTGAATCTTGTCCCATTTTACAACCTCTCTAGCCACCGTTGTTAAGTGGATCCCTGCAGCAGTTAAAGTTAGTAACACCGTTGTTAAGTGATTCTGGCTTTTCCAGTGACTTTACTTGTCAGAAGTTTGCAAAACGTGATCACATGACACCGAGAACACTGCAACTGTCATAAGTATGAGTCAGTTGCCAGGCGTCCTAATTTTGATTATGTGACCATGGAAATGTTGCAACAGCCATGTGAAAAGCAGTCATGAGTCACTTTTTTCATTGCTGCAGTAACTTTGAACAGTCACTAACAAACTGCCGTAAGTCCAAGGACTACTGGTCCTCTCCAACATAATTAAAAAGATGCCAATTATCTAAAATCAAAAGCAAACCTCCTGACCCCCAACAGGCCAGCAGGAGAGGCTCAGAGCTGGGAAAGAGAAGGAAGGAGGAACGACTCTCAAATGCAGCACAGATGCGAATTACGGAGTGGTAACTAATAATTTCCCACTTGGTGACTCATTGTTTCATTTCAAATTGGTTCTCAGCATAACCTTTGGCTCTTCCTGTCTGATCTGTAATTATTACACACAGAGGGGAGGTGTAGCAATGAAGGTGTGGAATTAAGGGAGGGGAGATCCAGGTTCAAGTCCTCACTCAGTGAGACAGTGGGGGAGGGGGAAATCAGTCTTTTCAGTCCCAGAGCCTGCACTGGTGTTGGTAAAGATGCCAGACTAGGAACAGAGAGACCCAATTTGTTCTCTGCTAGTCCCAAATTGGGAAATGGAATAATACACATCTACTATAGGTGACTGTTAGTCACTTAAAGACCACTGCAGAAAAGGAGATAAAATCAGGCACAGTCATGCTTAAGGACTGTCATGACTTATGACCATAAGTCAAGGGCTACCTGCCATCTGTTCTGGACCAGCATGGTAGATTATGGACCATAGCCTTCAATGAAAAGGACTTTATCCTGCTCCGACCTGCTTTGGGATAATGACAACAATAAACAACCACACTCAGGCACACAAACACACACATAAATATAAACACACCTATACATTTTAAAATTTGTATTTATAAACAGTACAATTAACCAAAGTGCAAGAAGAACAACTAGAAGAAAGATGTACAAAAGTAAATCAGTGGAAAGATGAGGACTCTTTTATTTCATATCAACCTGCTCAAAGAACTCCCTTCAGTGTGCAGGAATCTTATTAATGCATTTTAGAAAATTAAGTTGGACAGTTTGTTCACCAAGTTATATTCATGAGCACAAAATATGAAATTATAGAATTTATGGAAGCACCTACATTGCACCTAGGTAAAAAGGGTAGGGCTTTGATCCTAATGGGAGCCTCTCCGTGAATACTTTCTTCAAAATCAATAGGTAAAGCTACTCTAATGCCTCCCAAGACCAACACTTCCCTTTAGACCTGTGCTTTCTCAACCTTGGCCATTTTAATTCAATTCCCAGAATTCCCCAGCCAGCCTTGCTATGGGAATCAAAGTCTTAACAGAATAATAGAGTTGGAATCCTGGAGGTCTTCTAGTCCAACCTTCTGCTTAAGCAGGAAAACCTATATCGTTTCAGACAAATGGTTGTCCTCCAGTGATGGAGCTCCAGTGTTGGGAGTCTTAAATTGGCCAGGTTGAGAAATACTGCTTTAGATTGTACTCTTGTCTTGATCCTACCCTCAACCTTATCTTCTACAATTATAACTGAAGTTCTGAATTGGGAAGGGAACTTGGGTTCAAGAGAAGTTCATTGCTCCATCTTCCCATTCAACAGCAACATTTGGAAAGTCCATGCAAATTTCTAGTTGCAGCCGTATTTATCAATGAACTTAGGTTTGGTTAACTTAATAATACTGTCTCGTTGAAGACATAAAGGCTGCTTGCCAGCCAATTTGTGTAAGAAGAAACTGTTGCTCCATTGAAGCAAACCAATACTGTCAATAAGAGGGATTTCAAGAATTGAAATACATATTTGCACATAAAATTTTATTGCAATTAAATCCCTTAAGTAAATTCTGCTAAAATGCCGTAAGTGTGTATGGGCCACATCTCCAACCTGCTATCCTCTGACTCTCTTAGGCAGGTTAACTGGGGAGCTTTGAGAGATCAAAACTTCTAGAGGAAACCCAACAGAGGAAGACAGGTAAGGATGGTGATTTCCCATGCCCTTGGCTTGGTGAGGAAGAACTAAAAGAGAAGCTGAAAAGCAGTTTTAGATAAGCAAAGGGTGTCTCCTCTTGAGACATGAACAAGATTGGGTGTATTCTAAACTGATCAAAGTAACCTCCTAGGTTACAAGAGGAATTAACATCAATTGGATGAAATCCCACCCTGACATCCCCTGACAAAGCCTGAGAGCCCTGAAGGAAGGAGGAAAGGAAGATGTCTATAGGCAAGAAGAAAAATGAAGGCTTCTCTTCACATGCTTGACTCTGCTATTTTCTTAGGCCATCCTTCTCTCAACTCCCCAAACTGTTTATTTCAGGGGTGTCCAAGCTTGGCGACTTTAAGACTTGTGGACTTCAACTCCCAGAATTCTGGGAGGGACTGGCTAGGGAATTCTGGGAGTTGAAATCCACAGGTCTTAAAGTTGCCTAAGTTGAACACCCTGGTTTAACTATAGCACTGGGTGGATTCACCAATATGGCCTGCAATAGCCTCAGAATAGGAATGCAATTTCTTTTCCCCATCAAGGCTATCTTCTGGGTCTTTGCCATGAGCAGAGACCTCTTGGAGGGAATGATAAGAATGCATCCTTGCTCAAGAAAAAACTTCTGAAACAATGGGAGAGATGGCTGCAGTGGTTCATCTTTCTTTCTCCCAAGAAAAAAAATGTCCTTTGTGTAAGGAAGGCAGACATTTCTTTGTATCCCACTCTTAGAACAATTATGGGCCATGAAACATTGCATGATCAGTCAAGAAAATGCTGAAAAAAACAGAAGTGTCCTCCAAGGAAAATCCTGTGCTAGGGTGTCCAGAGAGGTTTTGTTGTGAAATGAAACAACTCCAACCATTTCCCCTTCTGCCTCTAAACCAATTAGCATTTTTATATTCAGGTAATTTACTTAAAATTGGGATATAAATTTGACAGAGCAGAAACCTGTCAAAGAGGCTTTTGTTTTTATTATAAAAGAGGTCATTGTTTATATTGTTAGATATGTTTGTTGTTGTTTTTTTTTGTAAGCAGAGTCACTGAGAGTGAGTGGGCAGCCAAATAAATTTTCTAAATAAATACATACATAAATAAAAACCTGTTCTGCAAAAAAGTCAGTAAAGTGGACCCTTAGTTGTGCAGTCCTTGGTGCTCTCTGAGCTTGCTTGCTTTCTTGCAGGTGTTTCATTAGCAAACTAGGTAACATCATCACTAGCCCTAGTACTGATGATGTTACCTAATTTGGTAATGAAATGTCTGCAGAAAACAAATCAACTCAGAGGGCACTAAAGAGCTACAGTTCAACCCTGAACCACAATGGTCCATGAATTTTGTTGACCCAACCAATGAGGGACACAACATGGCAATCTCAATATGAGATGTAAATGAAGGCATATAACACAAAGACATTCTATAAAAATATTTAGAATCTGAGAGTGGCTCTTGGTTTGAAATACTTCACAGTTAGGGGTCCTTGGTACTCTCTGAGTTTGCTTGTTTTCTTGCAGGCATTTCATTGCCCAAACTAGGTAACGTCATCAGTGCTAGCATCACTACTAGCATCTAGCAGCACTAGCATCACTAGCACTGATGATGTTATCTAGTTGGGTAACGAGAAAACAAGCAAGCTCAGAGATCATCAAGGACCCCTCATTTCAACCCTGAATTACAGGTATTGTCCTTTATTGGTACTTCACTTCAATATAAACTTAGATCCAAGTTTGTGTGCAGACAATTGCATAATAAAGAGCACATCTAATATTTCTTTTTTGTCTTTGCAATGAGTTGATGAAAAAAAAAGTTATTAGGCCTAGCTTGAGGTTGAAAGAACTTTCTTTAAAAGAGGGAGAGATTATCTTTATCTCTTCCTTAATTCTGGAAAGTATGCCTTTCAGCTTAAGAGAACAGCACCAGTCTGGATTAGCTCACATAATGCAATGCTTTTGTATTTCCTGTTTTCAATTCTTGATCTCAGAGTGAACTGTCATTTGTTCACATATTGGTGTCAGGAAGCTTAAACCAATTTGTAGACACTAAAGATACTTGTAAATGGCTAGTTACGGTTCTGATTAGAATTTGCTGTTCAAAAAGACTAAAATAGATGGAGAAAACATATCCAACTATTCACAAATGGAAAATGGATATGGATATCCAAAATATGATATTTTTAAGCAGAACATCCCAATGCTCAGTTGGGAAAGAACACTCATTTTTCCAAGAATTCCAATTCTCCATAGGAAAATTCTAATTTCCATGACAAAATCACTAATGAAAACCGCTGTTCTGGTTTTCAATCTCAATGGAATTTCACTTAGGAAAGTTCAGTTTTGCTTTGTAAAATAAGATGTAATGGAAGAACATGGCAATCTAGAAATAGAATGTAACTATAGTATCTGTCCTCTTTGGTTCATTGTGATTCCAAAAAGAATTCTGCTGGGATTATTAATAAAGTGCAACTCTCACCAAAGGATCTTTTAGAAAAATCATGGTAAGATCTTCTATACTCTTAGAATACATACTGGTAACTGGCATCAGGTTCTTGAAATGTAATGTCCTTGCCTGGGTTGATAATTGTGGCCTGTAGATTTCAGAGTATTGTTTTCAATCCGTTCTCCATTTTCCACCCTGTCTTTGCAAGACACGTCAAGCAGAGATGTTTCTAGCTGGAGAGCCTCACAATTGCTAGAGTCATTTTCACATCTCCATTCTTCTGTAAACTGCCCTTCAGGCTGATTACAAAGAGATGCCTGTGAGTTTTGTAGACTTGCACAAATACTTTTGCATTGGACTCCTCCAGTTCTGATTTCCAAACCCATGGAAAAGTGCAAGTCGTGACCTTCTGAGAACATTAACTGGTTCAAAAAGTCAACAGCTCTGTTTGTAATTTCTTGACCTTCTCTACTAGGAACTGAGAAGTCATCTGCAAAGCTAACTGATTCATCCGTAATGGAGTCCTCAGAAAGGAAAGTCTTCTCTAAGAGTCCAGAAGAAGCATCCATTGTCATCCATTTTGCTGTAAAAAAGGTCTTTGACATCGTTGCAGCTGGCCAGCTTTCTCCACTTAGCTGAGAATCTCCAGATTCAGAAGAAGAGCTGGAACATGCTGGAAAGGTGCCAACTGTTGAGCAGTTTTTATCCTTCTTCTGGAGTCGAAGAGTTTCAGTGTAAGGAATGCGGCTACTACTATCATCCTCATCCTTGCTGTCCTCACTTTCTTTTGATAAAGAATCCACTGAAAGAGTTAACCGAGCAGGTGTGATTTTCAGTTCCAGAATAAAGTTGACACTCTGTATGGTCAACTTCCTTTCATCAAATTCCAGCAGGTTCTTTGGGTGCTGGTACTTAGAAAAATCCTAATTTGGGAAGGAAGAAATGGGGAATAAGAGACAAACAACACATTTTCATTTTTTAAAACTGAGAAACAGGAAATAAGAAGAACAGCTAACAAGACTGGGTGGAGACCCACAGGATTGTTGAGAAGCTGTGCTTTGTTTACCTATTGTATCAACACAGCTTTATTATAAATGGACATTTGTATTAGCTACATCAAAAACCTCTTGAAATTTAGAAATTTGGAACAAATGTAAAATTAAGCTTATTCAACAAAAACAAGATCTGGAAATTAAATTGAATTCATTTAAGATGGCAACTAAAACCAGTAATTTATTCCCCCTAATTGTTTACAAATTATATTGTAGGTTCTGAGAGTAGAGTGCTCAGTAGAGCAGCATTTTGACTATAGGTGTGAAACAATAAAGCTTGGAAGAGCTGCCAGGTGCCAGAAAAAGGGGGAAGTGGCTATGATTTTTCCTGATGCAGAGAAAGCTTTTGATAATTTGGAATTTATTTCTATAGCCGTGATCTTGAACAAGATGAATTGTGCTGAGATTTTCTTTCAAGGATGCAGAGAATTTGCAAAGGACATAAAGCTAAGATAATTGTAAAGGTATTTCTATCATAAACTGCATTATTCAAAAAGAGAAGGTTGTCCACTCTTCTCTGTTTTTTAATTGGCATTATAGTCCCTGGCAAGGAAGACAAGGCAAGAGAGTAAAAATTCAGGAATTTCTCTCACTGGTTTCAGTAACGTAGTTCAAAGAGAGCCAGGAAAAGATGTCCTATTTAGAGATTTGAACAAATGAAATGCTTATGAAACAAAACTCAGAACATCTGTTAAAGAATATATATAAGTTGCTTCTGAAACATTCTTCAGAAATGGAGTAAGTCTAAGATTGCATGATTAAATGGGTGCACAGTTTAAACAGAACAAATAATACAGCACCAAGGGAATGCAGTTAATTGTTTAAAGTTCATACCTGGGTTTTTTAAATGACCCATTTTAATTTGAAACTGATCTTTGCACTTATTAATACACCGTGCTAAATCCGAATTCTCCATAAATCTGATTCCTATATAGGCTAAACCCACTGGGGTCCTTCTGATGGGCAACTTTGAGGGGACCTCTGGGCAAATCTAACGTGTATAGGAACCAGATACCCTCAAGAGTGGAATAATTGCCATCAGATGTTATTAGTCCAAGATCACCAGCTGCTAAATGTCAGTTATGAACCCCATTTATATGAGCAAAACTCACCCTGCTCAGTGACCGAGCATCTGTTTAAGATGAAGAAAATCTCTAGGTCCACATTAGCATCCTCAATTAATACTGCATACTGATATTGCATACTGAGAACATTAAACATCTGCCCACAATGCAGGCCAATATTCATCATGGGATATATTAAACAATTGAATACTTGGAAGAATTGCTGATCCATGGTCTTATTCAACATCAGCACTCTCGGCTGAGAGTCCAGCAAGCAAATTTTGTGAACATGGTTTAATCAGCAGAGGTTATCAATTTGGTGCCTTCTAGATGTTCTGAAGCACAACTCTCACAATCTCTTGTCATCAATCTTGCTGCTATTTCTTCTGCACTGAACAAATGATGGTTGACAAGGCCAAGATGCATCCTGGCTGTCATGCAGGCAGTTTCTCAAAGATAGTCACTCCCTTTAGTTACTAAAGAAAGCTTCTTGGGTCCCTTTCCTCTGTAAGCTGTCTTCTTCTTCTTTTAGAACCACCTGTTTTGTGCTGCTATATTTAACTTAACTATGATCATGTGCAACAGAACATGTAACTGAATTCTAAGCAAGAAGCAAACAGCACTTCTCCAAACTGTTTCAGGCAGATGCTGCCCAAGAATTTATATCCATGACTTATTTTCCACATTAACATGGAATCCATGGGGTCCTTGGTGCTCTCCGAGCTTGGTTTTTTTCTTGCAGACGTTTCATTACCCAACTAGGTAACATCCTCTGGTAAAGATTACCTAATTGGCTAATGAAACATCTGCAAGAAAACAATCAAGCTCAAAGAGCACTAAGGACCCCACAGTTCAAACCTGAGCTACAAATATTCTCTTCGGTCGCTACTATGGAATCTTGTTTATCAAACCATGACAATCTCCCCATTCAATGTCCTCTCCAATTGTCCAATGGGGAACAGTAATGTAAAAATTGGCAGCTGGTCTGTAGCCTACATAACCTTGTTTTTTTTCCTCACAATGCATATTTTCTACAGTGAGGGGGGGAAAAGACTACTAGCCACTCTCTAGGAGAATTGCAAAGCTGTCCCTCAAAGCTGCCAGAAAGCATATGGATGAAGACAGCAAGATGTCACATTGTCTTGACTTAAGGATGAGGAGAAACTCTTGGACAAGGAGACAAGAATTCCTGCCAAAGGGAAACTGCCTGTCCCACGTTCCAAGAAGAAATACTGAAGATTGTCATTACGGTATTTCTTCTGAGCTGAAAATTAATTGTCTTTGTGAAAAATCTATGCAACCTATTAAGGGCACATACAGGCATGGCATCTATCTCAGATCAGTTGCAGGCTCTGTGTATGAAAAGATGCACACTGTTACGGAAGTCAACTTCCCCCTATTCATCTCAGAAACCTTCCATACTTCCCATACCAAAGTTGAAGGCATCTCAACTTGCTTGATCATGTGTTTGTAGTAGAGGAACAGGATCACAACACCAATAGCCAATATAACAAGCAAAGGAATGGCAACAATTTCCCATTTTCTTACTGGAAAAGAAAAAAAAAGCAATTATGATACTAAAATGCATAGTTCAGTTATCAATAGATAGGAAGTTGGAATTGTTAAGTTAACTGAAGTCAGGCCACTGAAGTCCAACACCCTAGAGAATACCAGATACAAAAAACTGAGCTAAACAACACTTTCCAGTTTAAAGCAAACTAACAATATCACGTATTGGCCTAGGATCCAAAGTTTCAACTAAGAATCTTTCCTAGCTCTCTCTCTGCTGATGCTGGGGACCGAAACAGGACCTTTTGCAGACAATCCTCTTGTTCTGTCAACGAACAACTGTCCTGCTCAACTCTGATAGCCATTGGACGTCTTTCTTGAGAGAATAGGAAGGAGAGATATAGAACCCAAACAAGAATCCCAAAACTGGAGGTAACCTTGCCCCCGGCCACTAGCAGAGGCAAGAAGAAAAGGAGCTGCACCCCAAAAGGAAGGAAAATGTAAGAAAGTAAACCGTGATAAGCAAGAAAATGCACCCATGTAGCAGATAATTCTCTGGAGCTGCCAGTGAAAAGAAGGAAAACTCTGCCTTGAAATTTATTTATTTATTTATGCATGAATGCATGTATTTAATTTCTAGAGCCACCCATCTCCGCAAACGAATTGGGCGGCTCCCAATTCAAAATGAAGGAAGTCATCATGGACTTCTCGGATTCTTTGATTTCTGATGTGTTTCTTGCCTACATCAAAAGGCCAATCACAATATTTTAATGGGATTACATTGGCCATGGGTACATAAAACCAGAAGTTTGCAATCCTATGTAAAAATCTTCTGCATTGGATCAAGTTCACTGGGAAAATGGAGCTCCAGACCTTTGACTCCTCCTGTACCTTCTTCGGGCAACCACAGGCAAAGTGGTTCCAAGAAATTGCTCCGCTTGTCCCCATTTCTAAAGGATGTTCGGGCACGAAGACAGTATTCACCATAGAGCCAGTCTGTTGTGTTGACCTCCACTGAAGGATCGTGAGTGTTTTCGAATGTCACCTGAAAAATAAGCAAGCAGAGACTTGAAGTCAACAGGAACCCTGGCAAAGGAACACAGCAGACCAACCAAGGGCACTAGACTTGGCATTCATCCCTAAGCAGCCAACTTTCCTTTCCTGGGTTTCTTCTTCTGCATCTTTAAGAATAAGCCACACAATTAAAGGTGGAAGGATGAATATGGAAGGGTTGTGGATTACTGTCTTTTGATATGAGAAATGACTTCCAAGTTAGCTTTGGGCTATCAAGGACTACTAGTCTTGTTGGCTATCTGCCTAACTCCCGAATCAAGGCAGCAGACATTAGACATCAGTTGCTGGGAAGCAATGGTAGAAGAAGTCTATCCCCTATCCTATCTTTTTTGTGAATTCCTCAGATGCATCTAATTGGTTCCTGTGGAATGCAGGATGCTGGACCAATCGAGCAAGGCTCTTTAGGCATGCAAGTTTAATAACTACAGGTTATTAAGGATAGGAAGGCTTAATGACTACAACTTCCAGGATTCCTAGTCAGCAGGTAAACCGAGGAATTTAGAGAGATGCTAACTAACATATCTAAGCATCATATTTGGAAAGGCTGAGTTAAGGGGATTTTTTTGTTGAATGAATTAAGGGAGACAAAGGTAGTGTTTCAAGAACATCCATTCTAAATATATCTCTGGACCACATATACTATCTTTTTAAGCCAGTGCTCTCCCAACCCCAGAACCTCCTGAATTTGTCTGACTTAAGTCAATAAGATGTATAGACTCTGTCTTATAACAAGGAGGTCTTGGGTAGAATGGCGTTTCCTAACACTGCTCTCCAAAGGGAACGCATCTAAATAACCTTTCAAAAGGACATAGACAACTTTGGACAGAGGATCTTCTTACTCATGGTGCCTTAAGAGGAAGACACTGGCATTTATCAAAATCTATTTTGATCTCTTAGACTTCTACGTGGCAACAAATTCATCTTTCAGGCTACCAACCCCTAGCTTTATTTTGTCCTTTATTTTATTTATTTTAACTCTTGCTTTTATTTATTTATTTATTTATTTTTACATTTATATACCGCCCCATTCCGAAGACTCGGGGCGGTTTACAGCTTAT
>JANHFL010004261.1:163446-173772 GCA_032468155.1 Oxyrhabdium leporinum
GATTTGAACCGCTAGATTGAATCAGCAGAAGTGGCCTGCAGTTCAACACTCTAACCACTGCGCCACCTAGGCTCCACCTAGGTTAAATGAAAGGTGGTTTATTGAATCTTATCTGGGTTTGCACAAGGCAGTGAATTGTCCACTAACTTCACAGGTCTAGAATGTGGTTGGTTAAGGATGAGGTTCAGTGGATGGTAAGAAGACAATGATTAGGTTCACCCAACATAATAAACTGGATCAATTATAACCCAGCAGGTGCATTCATACAACATGTTCAGCTTAACAGAAAAACAGAATAACAGAGTTGGAAGGGACATTGGAGATCTTCTAGTCCCACCCCCTGCTCAAGCAGGAAACTATATCCCTTCAGACAAATGGCTGTCCAGTCTCTTCTTAAAAACTTCTAGTGTTGGAGCATTCCCAACTTCTAGAGGCAAGTTATTCCACCGATTAATTGTTCTAACTGTCAGGAAATTTCTCATTTTTAAGTTGGTTCTCTCCTTGCTTATTTTCTATCCATTGCTTCTTGTCCCACCTTCAGGTGCTTTGGAGAACAGGTTGACCCCCTCATCTTTGTAGCAGCCCCTCAACTATTAGAAATCTGCTAACTCAACTGCTTAGTTAGTTTTAACTTTAGTGAAACATATGACAGCTGAGGGAAATTATTGTTCTGTGCGAATCCAAGCCTCTTTTAATCAATTAATTAAATTTATATGCCACTCATTTACTCTCCAAAGTGACACTGGATGACTCTTAGTTAATCATTCTCTGCATGCCATAATTCAATAATCAATGAGGTTGATTTAATCACACAGGAAATGGTTTTTAAAAAGCCAAAATTGTGCCTACAACAATGAGCTTGGAACTCTACTTCTTAATGTGGGTCGCTTTTCTAGTCCTTGTCCTATTGCTTTCTACTTGACTTTGATGGTTGACCTAGATCAGTGTTTCTCAATCTTGGCAACTATAAGATGTGTGGACTTCAATTCCCAGAATTCCCCATCCTGGGAGTTGAAGTCCACACATCTTAAAGTTGCCAAGGTTGAGAAACATTGATTTAGATGGTTCTGTTCTCTTCTTTTTGACCAGGTAAGAAGATGGCCACCTGGTCTCTATCTTTGTTGAGAAGGTGGATTTCCTACACCCCCTTTTACTCACTCTTCTCTGCCTGACAGCTACACAAAAGAGAATAAGCTTGTAAAAACAAAGTTTGTTTTACCAAACTGAATTGCCCAAAGACTGACATTAACATGAGAAACTTTGGGAGGTAAAATAAGTGAGGGGATGGGAAGGCTTCTTAAAAATATTGGGGGCATTACCTCAGACTTATTCCTGCCCTGTTTCAAGTTTAAAGAAAGAACTTAAATGGGCAAGGGATGTCTCTGTCTCTGTCTCTCTCTCTCTCTCTGTATGTGTGTGTGTGTGTAGGTACCAGCAATAGAGTATTTTTATATTTACATAGTTTAATAGCCTACAAATATGGCAATTAGCCTATGAATATAGTTTAATAGTCTACAAATATGGCAATAGCCTACAAATATGGCAATATTAAATATGGCCCATGAATATAGCATATGCATACAGGTAGCCCTCTTCCTATAATCAAAATTGGATCCAGAATTTCTGTTGCTAAATAAGGCAGTTGTTAAGTAAGTCACACTTGATTTTACAACTTCTTTTTGACATGGTTGTTAAGTGAAACACTATTGTTAAGCAAATCATGTCACTAAGCAAACTTGGTTTCCCCCATTGACTTTGCTTGTTGGAAGCCACCTGGGAAGATCACAAATGGCAATCACATGATCCTGGGACACTGCAACCCTTGTAAATACAGGTCAATTGCCAAGTCTGAATTTTGGTCACATGATGGAGATGCTCTTAAGTGAGAGGTCCGGTCATAAGTCATTTTTTTCAATGCCATTGTAATTTCAAAAAGTCATTCAACAAATAGTTGTAAGTTGAGGCCTACCTGTACCTTCTTCAGCTACCAAACCCCCAAACAACCACTAGGTGGTGACAAGGGGATACCCCAAACCCTAATTTTTTGTGGTCACCTAGTGGTCCTCTGCATCATCGCCATCATCATCATCATCCAGAGCTGGTATCCCGAAGAAGAGATGCCAACAAAGCAAAATTAGGATACACGTTTGGTGTAGAATGAACAGTCAAACTAGCATGCTACATTCTGAAGTGAAATTATAAACAATGCAGACAATTAAAAGCTGGCTTCCCCTGCAAGCCTTGGGGCAGATATATCATAAAGTGTTTCATTCTTGGATTAGAGTGTTCTGTTACAGCTGAGGTTGTTTGTTGTCCCTGACATAGAATTGGAAGTTCTTTGTTGCCTTTTTCATTCTTAAGTTTGTGTTTGAGTTTATTTTACAGAAGAGTATGTAAGCCACTGAGTTAGTTCCTGGATTCACATCCAGTAAATAACAACAACAACATGAGGTGCTAAGCTATGTAATGATTTCCTGAAGAAACCACATTTGCTGGGCTTCACCCAACATGCTGAGCCAGAAAACCATTGTTTACTGAACCCAGTGGCTGATTTGGACACACTAAATTCACATCAAACAAAACACAACCTGCGTGAACCCACCCTAAAGCAAGAATTTTGAATTTTGTGATTCTCAATCAAAATAGAGCTGGAAGGGACCTTCTAGTCCAGCTCCCTACTCAAGCAGGAGACCCTATACCATTTCAGACAGGTGGCTGGCCGATCTTTTCTCAAAAACCTCCAGCGATGAAACACCCACAACTTCTGGAGGCAAGCTGTTCCACTGGTTAATTGTCCTCACTGTTAAGAATTTTTTCCTTAATTCCAGGTTGCTTCTCTCCTTGATTAGTTTCCATCCATTGTTTCTTGTCTTGCCTTAGATTTTGATGATTTTCTGCAGATTCCTTCTGTAACTTTTGACAGATTCTGTGTCTGTGTATGTCTTCTTAACTTTGTCCACTGAAAAAGACCTCTGTGATTGTTAAAAGTGCTAAACGTCAAAAAATACAAGAATAGCCCCATGCCACGGCCAGAAGGGAAACCGCCTGGTTTCTGAATCCCCTCTGCCTTTCTCTCTGCTGCTTGTCAGGTGAATATTTAGTCTGGCTGAAGATTCTTGTCTGAACAGGATTAAACAGAGTCAACAGTGGTGAAACCTGAGTCATTCCATGGGGTGCTCCGTTGGAGACAGTCGGGGCGGCACTGAAAAGGAGGAACGGCTGCGTGAGAAAATTTTAAAGACAACGAAACTCACACTAAAAATAAATAAATCACAAAAACCCACCTGTTAAGAGTTTTTATGCAGGGAGTGAAACTAACCAGCATTAGTCCTGTGTCTGGTTGGGAGGGACGGTGAGGGGGAGAAAAGGGGGGAAACTTTTTCCTCTTAGACAGTTTGAGGGTTGATGTTTTTGGCTTTCCTCTGATGGCCACTTCTGGGGAACCATCGTGAAAGTTTTGGAAACCTAAAAGGCTTTCATTTTGCCAAAGAGCAAATTTAGTTTATTTTAATATGCAACTGATCCATCTAAGCCTCAGTGTATAATTTGGCAGGGAGTGGTGGGAGAGAAAGGGACACAACATTTGGATTCTAAGTTTTTTGTGGCTTTAGCAAGCTTCCTGGACTTTTAGCCCTACTTTGAACCAGCAGCCTACCTGTGACTCAACTACAAAGAAAGTTCTTGATGCTTTCTGTGGACTGAGTTGCTGTCATGACTGGCTGTTGTTTTTTCTTGACCAGCTGTTAACTTTGATTATTGTACGCTGCCCTGAGTCACATCTGGTGAGATGGGCGGCTATATAAATTGGATAAACAAATAACTAAACTCTTGTGAATGAGACATTTTCTAAAATACACAATTCTGAAAACTTCCAGAAATGCAGATGGGTGTGTTCTGGAGTGGAATGAAATAGCAAGCTGGCTTGCTATTTCAAAAGCCATTTGCTTTTGGGAAGAAGATGATTGTTAGGTCAACCTTGATGCTCCTTGGTGATTTCTACTTTGGCAAGATAAAACACTTGTTTGGCATTATTACTAATCTGGCCTGGCTCTTGTCCTCTACCCCTAATCCAGCCTGGACTATGAATCTCTGAATCTCTTCCTGGAAGATACTCAACTTGAGACATCTTCATTTCTTCTATACCTAGTGTTGGAAGGTTGGAGTTTGGTCCTCAGGCTTCTAATCCAGAACAGCCACACCAGAATTAAATGGCTTATTGTCCACCTGAAATTGCCAACACCATCTCCAATACCATGAAGTATCTTCAGGAACAAAAGAAAATGGATGGAAGAATTGAAGGAATGGTTTAGAGGTGGGGGGAGAGGATCTATCAAAAATGTTGATCTGGACACTTTTGGTCTTCCGCAGCCCATCTGGCTCCTTAACGTAGCAGGCAAAGCATTTTTCCGGGATTGTGGATTTCCCATTTGCTCAGCCATTGGTCCCAATGGACAAAGAACATTAGGGATGGGATGGGGTGACTTTGAAATAAGATGTTGTGGAAGGAAGGGAATTTAACTTTAGTTTATTTAGAATCTTGGGAAGGCTGATTGTTGATACTGCTGCATGTGGACTGGAGAAATCCCAATGAGCAGAAAAGGATGGGTGGAAATCTTTTCCTTGTTATCTGGTGGTCATCTAAATTTTTGGAGCCTATGTATGGTTGCCCATGCCCTATCCAAAGGAGCCTGGGTGGTCTGGAGCTCTAACAATGAACTGGATGGAGGGCTGGGGTCCGTCCTATCTCACCATGCCGAGTTAAGCGAGACGTAGCCAAGTATCTACCTTGGATACATAACTGTTATTAGCAACACATAATAGCTGCTGGTTGACTCCAGGATGGCGGAGTGGAGAGTGATCTAAGTAAAAGTCTTGCCCGTGAGCCACAGGGCCTCTTTAACTGGAAAAGCACCCAAGGGTGGGGATTGGCAATGATGCCTTTCTCTCTCTCCCCCCTGGCAGTGGGACTCTGTTTGATCTGCAGCCTGTCCTCTTTTTCCATTTGTTAAAAATCAAAGCAGCCTAGAGGTTCTTGGCCCCACCTCCAATCCTTTCCCTCCTTGCAAACAAAGCAGGAGGGGAGCTGTGCCCAGAGATTGTGACCGATTTAAGAACAAACTCCCTGTAGATCGGTACTCTGGCAACTTGAAGAGGCATGGACTTCAGCTTCCAGAATTCTTGTTGTAATGATGCCAAATCTGACATTGCTTTCACTATTCCAATCGTAGTTTATAGTTCTGTGAGTTCAGATCAGGTCTTGAAAGGAGAGAAGGGAAAGCTCAGATCTGTTCATGTGCCTTGGTTGAAGTAAGCAATGGGCCTGCTTTGTACATCCTGCAGTTCAGAAATGTAATTTGTTTGGTTGGACGTAGCCTGTTGCACAACCATCGTTTTTCTGATTTGGAAGTTGTGTTTTATTGTGATGGGGGCACAAGTCAAGACAGCAGCTGCAACCATGGAATCAAACCCCATTCCTTTTTTGTGTGCACCGATGTCAATTAAAAAGCAGAGGGGTTTTGATTGCATAGTTGTGACTGCCAATCCGACTTGTTTGACCTCTCTTGAGGGCTCATTCGTGCTTAACAAAACTATAGGTTAGAGCAGGGGTTTCCGAACTTGGCGACTTTAAGCCTTATGGACTTCAGTTCCCAGAATTCCTCAGCCAGCTGGTTGAGGAATTTCGGGAGTTGAAATCCACAAGCTTTGAAGTTGCAAAGTTTGGAGACTCCTGGCTTAGAGTAAACCTACCCTGGTTTAAAGCTTACCAGGTATGTCCAGCTAATGGTAATTCAGTTAATAAACCCTGTGTGAACCAGAATAAGAGAAATCAGAATCATATGCCTTTAATAGTTGTGTATTCTTTTTAATAAAAATGGAACCTGCAATCAAATTTGCAGTAAAAAGTACTCCTCTTTAGGGTTCCTTCTGCTTTTTTCCCCATTCTTATGTCCCAGTTAGTCCCAATCCCCTAAAAGCCACAAGAAATCTTTGTTCGGTGAGATTTTATTCATAGACGTTTTGTATTTTCATTTCTACAAAGTATTGGACAGTTCCCAGTTCTGCAAGTTCATGTTTCCGATACTCTTGTGACAGCATAAGCAATGCCCCTCACAATCTGGACATCTGAAGTAAAGAACATTTAGAGTACTCCAGGCACTGGATTAGATATAGTGGAAGTGAAGAGCAATAAACAGTACAAAGAAGAGCAGTCTAATTGATTCCATTAATGAATCCTCAAGAATTCCCTAATGGGTTTACTCTTCTGCCTTCTATGGCAGTGTCCTGAAAGGGTCCTACAGAAATGGACATATAGGTGAAGGAAATATAATTCCATGACTTCCCTGGAATGAGGAAGAAACAGAAAGGAAAGAGGGAAGGAAGGAAAGTGAAAGAAAGAAAGAAAGAAAGAGAGAGAGAGAAAGAAAGAGAGAGAGAGAGAGAAAGAAAGAAAGAAAGAAAGAAAGAAAGAAAGAAAGAAAGAAAGAAAGAAAGAAAGAAAGAAAGAAAGAAAGAAAGAGCATATGGCAAACCACAAAGCATCCCACCAGCAATTGGCATTCCATAAGGGGGCATCCACCACCCCAGCCAAGACCTGGGAGGACAGCCAGGTCTGCAGCTCTTCAGAACATCAACAGAGTGGAAGCCATCTGGATTGTAGGCAAAGCTTCATCCCAGAGGGCAGGCACTACAACAGAGAAGGCAGAGAAGCCAACCTGATGGATGACATTGTTTAATCAAGGAACCGCAGCGCACCAACCCTGTCAGCTTAACTTGGCCGGCCAGACATTACGGGAGGAAGATTCTAGGCTATGACAGAACGTAGTGCATGACTCCACATGTTTTTATATTTTTATTTAAAAATGCAATAAACTGAACAGCAGAAACAGTTCCATTTTCCTCCTCTCGCTTGACAAACATAACTAATTGCACTGCATTCTGTTGCAGATTGCTCCCTCCTTCGAAGCTTTGATAACGGCAATGAGGCCATTTGTCTTTTAAATTACAAAGCAAGAACTTTTTTTCCTGTACTCAAGACTTCACCTAAAGCAATTCTAAATGTGTGTGTGTGTGTGTGTGTATGTATGTGTATATATATATATATGTGTGTGTGTATGTATATATATATATGTGTGTGTGTGTGTATGTGTGTGTATGTGTGTATGTGTGTATATATATAGATATACATATACATGCATGCATACATACATACACACACACACACACACACACACACACACACACACATATATATATGTGGGGGGAGAGGGGGGTTTATGATGCATGCTTAAGATCTGGGTGCAGGTCTCCAAACTTAGTTTCTAAGAGTTAAAGCTGAGAACACGGAGATTAGAGTCTAGTCTATATGGCAGATGTCTCCTCTTTGGGTAGTCCATTTTTCAACCATGCCTTTCAATATCAGGAAATCATGTACTTGGGGTAGCTTATTATACCATTATGCTGCTTCGTCTTTGGTTCTTCAGCATTCTTCTCCACATTATGTCCAACAACTCTCTTCAGTACATTTCTCTGAATTTGTTCTTGAACTAACACACTTTCAGTCAGGTAAACACTGTCCTGTTCAATTCTGGCTCTAATTAAAACTAAAGATCTTCAAGAGCCAGTCTAGTAATTGTCAGCCCATTCTGTTGCCTGTTCTCAAAAGTATACACATACATAACACACATATAGATATGCTACATACATATGTATATACCTACACCCTAACATATTAATACATATCAATATTAGTCACTGTCCATCTTGAATACATAGCAGAAAGAGGAAGCTTGAGAGTTCACAAGGTTGATATTGGATGGAACAAAACTGTGGCTGAATCTGGATGTTCTGCTTCGGATAACATGGAGCCTCCTCCCAGAGGGTAACAAGGAAAAAAGGTCATGAAGAGGGTGTGTAGCATCCCAAACATCCTGCAAACCCTGCTCAAGCAACGCCTATATACCATGTCCTGGATAGAAAGGAGTGAACTGCCAATAATCTGTCCTGCCATCCTCACCTCTCTCTGCACCGCCTTCCTGTCTGAAGCAGTAGTGCTTCCAAACCAGACAGCAATGCAATATGACAGGATGCTCTTGATCATCCTTCTATAGAAAGTGGTAAAGACAGGGGGAAGAAGATGTACTTTTCTCATGCGACGCAGAAAATGCAGGTGAAATCATTTTCACTTTCCTTCCTGATTATTTCTAAAACTCTGTCTCTTAAGTCAGCCCACTTGGTCTCTCTCCTTTTTCTTTTCCAGCAACCTTGCTTATGAGACCCAAACTATCACTGCTTGCTTTTCTCAGCAATACTAAAACATTAAAAATAACACAAAGCATTTGTTTGGGCATCTGCAGAAAAGTATGGATATGTGATGAGGCATCATAAAATTATAATACCAGTGTATCAGATAAAATTTTAATATTGCTGCTAGGTTATGGTGTAACAAATATATGTTGGGAGCGGAAGGAATGCAAATAGAAAACTATTTTTGGCGGGTACATTAATATATATATATATAAAATCCAAAGGCAAAGCTTTGGTCAGATGTTTTGGCCTTCAATTTAATTCGATTTCAGGATTAACATAAAGCTTTTTAGTGATGACATCATTAATGTCAGTTTACAACCGGATTTCAATTTCTCTTTCCAGCTTGGACTATTCAAAAATCATCAATCCCATAGACTCTTTATAAGCAAAACGTTCATATTAGCAACTTTAGAACTAATTCTGAGTGATTCACTGAGTACAAAGTGGAGCTAATGTTTTTTCCCAGAGGTACTTTTAAAAGAAATGTATAATGCCCACTTCACATGCTGCCTGCAGATTTGATCTTCAAGTGTAGCATTTATTTTCGAGTTATTATTGATATAGATAAGAATTCTTAAGAAAATCCTGAACAGGTTCACAGACTATCAAAAACTACTAGTTCTGACAAAGTGGGAAAATATGCAGCATTATAGAAATCCAATTAAATGTTCTATTGTTTTATATGGGAGATCATATGGGAGAGCATCTATTACAATCACTGGCTGGCAAATCTTCCATGTTAAATATGTTTCCACACTAACCTTTAATGATTGCTTCTTCTCCTATTAATATGGTTAAAGTAACTGGTCATCTTCATGTTATTTTTCTTAAAGGTTTATATCTAATAATTTTTATTATATTCTAACAAATTAATTTTCAACTTTTTAAGATCTTTCCACAGAAGGTTTTTTTTAAGTCTCAGTAATTTTGCTTGTCCTGTGTGTACTTTCTACAGTATGATCAGAATTCAATGCATTAATTTCAGGAGTTAGTAAACAATATTTTGCTCCTACATCATATAATAGAATACTGTGTTTTATTACAGATCTCAGTTTCTATCTTTAAAAGTGGGAGAAATATGACCCACCCAGGCAAGTTATTTCAGTATGGGTTTGTTCCCTCGGTTTTCAAAAACAGAATCTTTAAAAAAAAATTTCAATTAAGAATATATTTATAAAGGAACTATACAATTATATAAACAATTTGAGGTTCATAAAGTCACAAAATGATGTAAAAGTTGAGGATATCACTCAGAGAAAACTGCAGAATAGTTTGTGAAATCAGTGCTGTGGAGATGGAAGAGACCACAAAGTTTATCTAGTCCACCCCTGTCCGAGAAAACTTGGACCTTTTAACCATTCTGGGAAATGACTGTCTAGCTCTTAATAAACTTTCAGAGATATAGAATACATAACTTCCATATGTTGACACTTTCACTGTTCTACAGATATTACACTGGGAATTTTTTTTTATATATTTAAAGAAAATCTAAATTACTGTTACTTGAATCCCTTATTTTTGGTTCTAGTTTCTGTGATAGTAGAAAATAGTTCCTGGCTATCTTCTTTATGGCATCCTTTTAAGAACCTGAATACTGATATTTATATCCCTTCTTTTATCTAGATTGAATATCACAGGTTTTTCCAGCCTGTCTCATCAGGCCTATAGTGAGTCCCTGAACCATCTTTGACACTGTTATCTAGTCTTCTTCTAAATTGCCAGACCTCCTCTGAAAATGTACATAGTATACCAGGTGTAGTCTCACCTGTGCAGAACAGAGTACAACAAGGACTTCACACATCTTTGATAACATTACTTTTTCAAATGGAACCCAGAGTTGCATTTGCCCTTCTATCAGGTATTTTATATTATTGGCTCACGTACAGCTTGTTGTCCTTCATTTTAGTATTTTTCACTTTTTAAAAGTTTTTAACATATTTTTTTTTTTTTTTTTGTCAATATATTTTTATTTTTTTTTCCAAAACCATTCTTTCATTGCACGATGTGTCACACTGGGTA
>JANHFL010004261.1:202502-213413 GCA_032468155.1 Oxyrhabdium leporinum
AATTTTCCGCCCCCCCCCCCCGGGCTGTCTTTCCCCCTCCCTCTTCTTCGTTCATTTTTCTAACTTTTTTTTTTGTATATTCTATTGTAATAAAGATTCACTGACAGAAATGCAAGCCTGGCATAATGTAGATCCAAGGAGAGAAGCAGTTTTCACGATTCATTAAAATACATTTATTAAAATGTATAAAATCAAGAAGGCGGTCACAACTAGGTGATCAAATCCTTTTTGCATGGACGTAAGAAAAGGTAGAGTTTTGAACTCATGGTTGTGGTAGCCATCTTGACTTTTTTTTTCCCTCCCATGGAGCCCCTGGTGTTGCAGTGGATCGCAACCTTTATCACTCCCCTGTGTGTGTGTTTGTGGGTACGCCATCTCTTGTTCTCGGGGGAGAAGCTTGGAAACAATTAAAATCCATTCCTACGTGACCTAAGTCATCTCTCTTTCTTCTGGGACATTCAGGAACCCAATAGAAGGGAATATCGGTAGCTCAGGGTTGAACTGTGGAGTTCCTGTTGCCCTCAGAGCTCAAGGGTTGGTTTGTTTGCAGGCATTTCATGACCCAACTAAGTCATGTCATCAGTTCCAAGTAACATCATAATCTTACAGAGACAATGTCCCCTAGTTGGGTAAGGAAACATCTGCAGGCAAACCAACAAGCTCAGCGAACACCAAGAACCCCACAGATCATGTGTTGCTGCATTGCTGTAGGAAAACTAAATTGACTCCAAGAAATTTTGAGAAAAATGGGCTGTGAGCAGATCTTAGACTCATGCATTCATGGCCATAATTGATTTGGCTGGGCTGGAATAAAAAGAGAAATTAAACAGCAGATTTACCTCTGCACAATACAGGTAATCCTTGACTTTCAACCTGTTGCTTAGCGACCGTTTAACATTCCAGCAGACCTATCTTAGGTATTTACAATCTGGATTCGAAATTCCAATGGTTGGGCCTCCATTGTGGTCAGGAGACTGAACTTCAGCCGCTTGGCAATCGGGTGCATTTATGGCCATTTGCAGCATCCAATGGTCACATGACCACATTTTTTTGCCCAAAACTGGCATTGACTTCTGTTTTTTTGTGGCAAAACTGACTTATAGCAAATTATGAGCTGACTTCATTGATGCAAAACAAAAGGTCATAAATTGAGTCAGTCACATGACCAATCTGCTTTACAAGTCTTGAACATGTGGGTTCTGTTACAGTTGTAACTCAAGGACTACCTTTATCCTAACTTTGTCCTTGAGTTAATGAAGCTAAGAATAAGAATCCTCTTTTGGGGAGAAGGGGAAACTATGTAAATTTGATTAATAAATAAATAACATGGTCCCTGACAACTGAACTTGAGGACCAAAGGAAAGGACGGCAATGAGGAGCGGCAAGAGAGGGAAGAATAAAAAGCTCCAAATTCTGGGTGGAAAATGCAAGGAAGAATTAAGTGGAACAGGTTTGACGAGGAAAAAAAAAGGCCTTCCTGAATCAGAACTGAAGAAGCTTCTTTGACGAGAAGCGAACATTTTTTGAGGAATAAAAGAAGTCCAGTTGCCTTTTGGAAAAGCATCTTCGATGCAACTATGAACTGGACGATTGAGAATCTCCACAGACATTCCCAAATGACAGTTTTACTCTTTTCCCAAAGTGACTCCAGGTTGGGGTTAAAACAAAAACAAAATGGCAGCCAGAATGATGTCATCAAAGCTCTGGCCCATTTTATGTGTCAGGCATTGGTTTTTTTAACTGCCACCTTTGAGTGTCCTTGCCTTTTCCTGTTGGTTCACCAGTGAACATCTAAACAGGCATTACAAAAGCTGGAAATGGATTTGGATAGACATGCCTGTCACCTAACAGGGAAGCAGCACTTCAGTCTATGGATTCTGTTTTAGCATGTTCAAGGGACGTGGTGACTACTATTACAAGTGAGGTTATGATTTCCCGCACAGTTATGCAACTGCCCAGGAGGATGGCTACCGTTCCTTCAACCGTTCTCCCAGAAACTGTTTGCCCAGAAGAAAAACTAAATATGGCATGCTTTCATTGACACCTAAAAGGCAACAGAAGTTAAGCCAGATTTTTTTAACAGAATAACAGAGTTGGAAGGGACCTTACAATTTTCTAGTGCACCCCTCTGCTCAAGCAGGAAACACTATACCATTTCAGACAAATGTTTATACAATCTCTTCTTAAAAACTTTCAGTGTTGGAGTAGCCACAATTTCTGGAGGCAAGTTGTTCCACTGGTTAATTGTTCTGTCAGGAAATTTCTCCTTAGTTTCTAGGTGGCTTCTCTCCTCAATTAGTTTGCATCCATTGCTTCATTAAACCAGTCATACCCAATTCTTGCAACTGCTCTTCGTACGGTCTGGTCTCCATTAAATTAGCTCTTATAATTATTCTCCAGTCATATATTTTAAGGTTATCCCCTTTCTATCATATTAAACATTACAATTTGGTAAGACCTTTTGGAGGCCTCTGTGGATCAAGCCTGATAAATTGGAGGGTCAGGGGTGAGCCTGGCAATGCAAAGATGAACCTTGCTTGTTGAGTGAATTGTGATCTTCCCAACAATTGTGATCTTCTCTAGAGTATGGGAAGATTACAATTCACTCAACAAGCAAGGTCCATCTTTGCATTGCCAGGCTCCAGCTTCTCAGGCTTGGTCCATAGAGGTCTCCAAAAGTTCTTATGGATGAAAAGTTAAACTAGCAATGGCTAGCCATAGCTGTGTTGAGAAACACTGCCGTAGGAGCTCTTTGTATTTTCATATCTAGCTTCTGAATCTGCTTCGAGTTTCCTTCACCCCAGACCCTTCACTAAATTAGATCCAATTCTAATAGGGGCATTTGCCCAACATGCTGTTTGATTTATTGACCCAAATGTGCTTTGTGAAACAGGTCCCTCTGCTTAATTCATAGTTGGATTAGCACTCACTCAATTTCAGACATTGTTATGACAGTAAGAGTTCCGTGTCCATCTTCTCCATACCTATAACTGTATAAATGTTTTTGTCTGCCTCAGCCACGAACATTTTCCCTGAGCACTTGGTTTCCCATAGTCAATAAGTAAATCTAAACCATATCAGAATTTTTCATTTTGGCCCAGAATTCCTGCCAAGAAAGATTAGTTCCTGACCTGAAAATCGGTAGTGAAACAATAGTGACTTTCTGTCCAAAACTCTTTTTCAATCCTATCATACAACATCAATGAAAACCAAATGTTTTCCACCATTCAAAAGATATACAGGATTTTCAAATGATCTAAAAATAGACTCTGCCAAAACCAACCTTGTGGAATCTCTTGCTTTATAATACTGGCACCCATTTGTTGCTGGTGTTGTATATGAAGGATTGTTTTTGTGGAATAGGGAGGTTGTAAGTCCCTGAAAGGAGAAACACAGAATTTTAAGGGATCGGCTTGCAGGATGTGGGCGCTCCTTCGCATCATTATGTTTCTTTCCCTCACACCTCTTGCTTTCTGCATTACAGGTGGTCCTTGACTTACAACCACAATTGAGCCTCAAATTTCTGTCGTTAAGCAAGACAGTTGTTAAGTGAGTTTTGCCCCATTGTATGACTTTTCTTGCCACAATTGTTAACTGAATCACTGCAGTTGTTAAATGAATCTGGCTTCCCCATTGATTATGCTGGTCAGAGGGTCACAAAAGGTGATCACATGACCCCAGGACCCTGCAACCCATCATAAATACATGCCAGTTGTCAAACATCTGAATTTTGATCATGTGACCATGGGAACACTGACATGGTCGTAAGTGTGAAAAACAGTCGCAAGTCCATTTTTTCAGTGCCGTTGTAACTTCGAACGGTCACTAAACAAATGGTTGTAAGTTGAGGACTACCTATATTAAAATACCCACCTACTTGTTTTGTGAAGCTTTCTCCCTGCTTGGCAAATGCAAGGAAAAAAACCCCCTCAATTAACACAGTTGATCAGATGCTGGCAGCCAACCTTTCAGGCAAGAGAACTGCAGAGGAAGCAGTTCAGCTCTGGGCTGGTCTACTTTATTTTTATTTTTTTTCCAAGCAGCAGATGCATGAAAAACAGAAAATCAGCAGGCACAGCTGCGTCTGCATGTCGGGCGGAGCAATGTCTAGCAAATTCCTCCTTTCTCTGCAGTTCAGGGCACAGATGTGCTGCCAGGAAAAAAAAAAAAAGTAAAGAAAAAAGTACTGACGAATCTGTGCGCAACCACAAGTTGGGACTAGAAGGTGGCACAAGCGGCAATGACGAAGCAGCATTTTCCTCCGCCTCCTTTGCTGCAGAAGCTCCATAAAATGGTTCCCAGGCAGGCTGTCTTCACACATCCTGCTAAGCCAAGGGTGTCAAACTCAAGGCCCGTGGGCCGCATCCGATCTGGCCCACAGGGCTGCTCCGGAAACAGCAAAGGACCGGCCCGCAGTGCCTCTGCCAGTGAAAATGGAGATCAGGAGGGCCGAGCTCCGTTTTTGTCGGTAGAGGGCTGCAGGAGGCCAATGAAGCCCAAAACGGAGCTCGGGAGTCCATTTTCGCTCGCAGAGCGCTTAAGCCACCACAGGTGCCCCCGACACAAGTGACGTCAACCTGGCCATGCCCACCCCGGCCCCCCGAGGTCAAACGCAACCCTGATGCGGCCCTCAATGAAATTGAGTTTGACACCCCCTGTGCTAAGCCATCATGGAATTTAACACAATCTAAGCACCCAGTCCAAGGCCAACCAAACAGAGTTATGATCAGATTCACAGCTTGCACTAAGCCAGGGTTTGTGGAAAAAACTAACACTGGCTGAGGTTCCTAACATACATAAAGCGTCTTGCTTGGTTAGGGATGATATGCGCTGTAGTCCAATTCAGTACAGGTAGTCCTCGATTTACTGTAATTGAGCTTGGGATTACAATTTCAAGTCGTGCCGATAATTAAGCGGGTCATCATGCAACCGATCAATTTTAAGACTTTTTTTTTTTGTGGCAGTTGTTAAGGGAACACAATGTCCACAATGGGCATTTTTGGTCGGAAATTAGAAGAGAATCTAAGTCCAGCCCACCTTAAATTCCTTTCTATTCTTATCTCTCGCTAATTTCCCTTGACTGTTAGTAGTTCAGATACTCATAGAGAGTTTAAGCTTGCAGTAAATCTTTATACTCATTTGAACTGCCTGGATCTCCTGATTTTCCTGGTGTTGGGAGAAGCCATGAGGCCATTGAAAAGACAAAGCTTGGAGTCTTCTCAGGTTTGCAATTAGGGGGTCATGATTGTACTTGATCAATTTTACAACACATTTGCACATTTCTGTACTATCAAGACCACTGGAGTTCATAAAGTCATAACATTGGAAAGGAACACTGAGCCCTTGTGGGGTCTCTTTTGAAAAAATGTGAAGGCAGAGGCATCCATGAGATTGCCAGTAGACTTTTGAACTGATCTGTCCCTTTAACACATTTTTGTGAAAATAGACTCAAACCACTGTAGAATGCCAAAACAGAGACAATATTATGCCAGCAGTAAGATTTAAACAATAACCCTCCAGAGTTGAAGCAATTTACATTGGTACCTCCCATAAAATTTATAAACTATAAAGGAAAATAAGTATTAATAAAGATGTTTTTAAAAATTCCTTCTGTTTTTTTTTTGTTCCTTTCTTAAAGGAAAGCCATAATTGTTCCTTTAAAAAAAAAGTATTTGGCTTTCCATGGGCTTTGAAAAGTTTTTAAAAATCCATTTAAGCCCTTCTCATATTTTAGGATGTGTAGTTTATCCTGATAATTCCAAATATTCAGCCTAGAAACTCTATTACCAGTGATTAATGACCACTTTTCATAAATCAAAGGCAACATTGCCATTGTCTTCATCTCAGACTCCACATTCATCTGTCAGAAGGACTTAAGAGATTTTTGGTGTCTTTTACTTCCTTTTAATGGCTGAAGGAAATATTATGTTACCACTTGGGACTGATTGCTCACAAATCTCAAGCATGCTTTAGCCAATATCAACTCTTGTGTTTCCTCCCCCCCCCCCCAGGTGATGTCTTGTTCTTATGTGAAGGAATATTCAGAACCGGTTAATAGGACAAGGAATTGGGTAGGAGTCTTGAAAAACATCTTATGCTGCCTTTCTGCAAATGCAGGATATCCTTGACTTATGACACCAATTGTGACCAGAATTTCCATTGCTAAGCAAGATGGCTGTTAAGTAAGTGACAGCTGATTTTACAACTTTTGTTGCCACGACTATGAAGCAAATCAATGCAGTTAAATGAATCACTTGATCGTTAAGCGAATCCGGCTTTCCCCATTGACTTTGCTTGTTATAAGTCAGCCTGGGAAGATTGCAAATGGTGATCATGTGACCCTGGGATGCTGCAACCATCATCAATCCATGTCAGTTGCCAAGTGCCCAAGTTTTGATCACATGACCATGGGGATGCTGAGATAATCATATAGTAAGTGTGAGGACTGATTGTAAGTCACTTTTTTTCAGTGCTATCATAACTTTGGTCACTAAACAAATGTTTGTAATTCAAGGACTGCCTGTACTGTAGCAGAAGACAAAAATGTCAATCCAACTAATAAAGCTGAATATCCTTTATCGTACATTCAAAGGCAAAGGGGAAAGAGTAAGGAGAAAAGATTAAAGTGTGAGAAAAAAATGAGGTAAGGAAATGACAGGATAGCAATAGCAATAGCACTTAGACTTCCTAGTGTTTTACAGCCCTCTCTAAGTGGCTTAAAGAGTCAGCCTATTGCCGCTAACAATCTGGGTCCTCATTTTACCGGACTCGGAAGGATGGAAGGCTGAGTCAACCTTGAGCTGGGGAGAATTGAACTGCCAAACTGCTGGCAGTCGGCAGTCAGGAGAAATAGCCTGCAGTACTGCACTCTAACCACTGCACCACCATGGCTCAGGATGTCTTCTGTGGTCCAAGCTTTGGCTGATATTGGGCTTTTTAAAAGCCATTACTTGACCTAATTTCTGCGGATAACAACAAATTGGAAATCTTTCTTTTAAAAAACCAAATCACCATTCATATTGACATCATCACATTCAGTCAATTGTATCCTGCCACGGTACCTTTAATACCATCAAACAAAGCATCTGCCTATCCCAGGTCCTTCGGAAGGACTCAATAGGTGGATAAAAATGTCAATTCTAGCCTAACCATCTGGCGGACTGTGCAGCCATCCATAATAAAGATAGTACCAATAATAATAAGCACCTTGGGTGCAATATGAAAACATCTGGAGCACCATTTGAACACTATTGGTATTGCTGAAAACATCATCGGTCAATTGCAAAAGGCAGCTTTACTTGGAACTTACATCCTGAAACAGTGCCTTTAACACCACCAGACCACAACATCTGCCTATCCCAGGTCCAAGGAAAGGACTCAATAGTTGGATAAAAATGCCAAATCCAGTCTAAACAACTGTGACCAACAATAATAAATAGGAATATAGCCTTGGGCAGTTCACAATATACAATCTTAGCTAGTATAGTCATTTTCTGGGTGGGCAAGGCAAGCATTACAGGACTGAAGAATCACACATTCATCATCTATCTTCTGTAGTGACACATCCTACAAGGTCATCAATGACCAAATAGTGTGCTGGCAATGCAGGGAACCGAAGGATGTTTTTCCAAAAGTAATTCACGGTACAGCCTGTTTACAAACTCTTGTATCGAGTGACATGGAAGCCACCGATCCTGCTAATGAACCTTTTCGAATAATTGGGGCCCAATGCGCCACCTTTCTTGAGGTTTGGCAACAGATTATGAAAGTTCCATTTTGTGGCGAGACAGATAGTTTTCAAAGAAGTCTCAGCAAAAAATACTTCTCGGAGGAAGATCAAGAGCTGGACTGAACTAGATCAGCCCCATTGTTATTTTCTGCTTTGCTGCTGTTGACACTCCACAGGGTTGTCTGCAAAATATAGTTTAAAAAAAATCAAGATGGCGAACATGACGATAAACAAAAACAGATGACGCTTTGACTGCACCATCAGGGCTGCCATCTTGACTTTTTTCACCATGCCCTGAAGATACCCTGACACTCCAACTACATTCTTGTAACGTAGTTTCCTTTTGTCAATTTCCCCTTCTGACTTTCTTTTTCGCTTGCTCTTGGCCTCTCCAGCCAACCGGCTGACCTTTTCTGAGCTTCACTTTCATTCTTCTTCTCAACTGGATGACTATCTGGTCTACTATAGAGGTATTTAACAACAGTTATATTCTCACCTGGTCCAGGTATGCCTTTGTGGAATTTATCGCCTGTCCAGCGTTTTGTATTCGAAACAAATACAGCACTGGAGATATAGTGCTTAGAAGGTCCTCTGTAGTCCACTATGTCATATTGGCCGGGCCCTGGTAAAGGAGGATTTTGGGGGGGAGGGACAGCTGGGGCCGAGAAATTCAAGGTGCACTTCCTTCTATCAAAAACAAAACAAAACATAGTCTTAAATTTTCTGTGGTTTCAAGCAAAACCGGGATTATTTTAATTGGAGTGGTAACCTATGGGAAATCCTCCAGCTAGAGATTTAGGGAATACAACTTCCTTAGTTTCCCCAGTCTACATGGCCTAATAACAAATCTAAGTTGAAATTAGAAGAAATTAGAACTAAGTTTAGAAAAATTCTAGGTTGGCTCTTATTTTGTAGAGACATCTGCATGACATCAGCTTGGCTTTCAAAGTTCTTGGTGATTGCATGTATAACACTTCGGAATCAGATGCTTCAAAATGTACAAAATGTTCCACCGTAACACCTGGCTGTCACTCTTTCCAGCAGTGTTTCTCAACCTGGGACAACTTGAAGATGCATTCTAAACCTTCTGGCTTGGAGTATTCTGGCAGCTGAATTCCACCCGTCCTAAAGTTGCCAAGGTTAAGTAACACTGCTTTAAATCCAACGTTTATTTTCCTAGGATTGTGCTAAGAAGAAGTTGCAAAGCTTTTTTTTTTTGCATGAGCACCACTATCCCTTCGGATCAGAAACATGACACGTTCTTACTCTAGAATACCTTCCATAGAAATTCTGCATAGTAATTCTAGAGCACTTTTTAGGGACTTCTTGAAAATAAGAGCAAAAAGTTGCTCTTCTCAGAAAAGATGGACATGTATCAGCCGTTACTCTAATGTCAGCTTGACATCGATGAGAATGGAAATGGCCTCTGGAATGTTCTAATATTTTCTGCCAGCAGAGATGTCTTTTACTCACCAGGTTTCTACCTCTTCCCTGTTTGGTTGGTTTATGGCTATTACCCGCTGCCTGTTCCCCCTGCATTAAAAAGGTATGAGATGTAGTAAAGATACCTCTGACCGTATGCAGAGAGTAGCAGATCTGTGTTAGGAGAGGAGGAAGGGTGAGCTCTGAAAAGTATTTGGGCAAGAATGTAGGGGGTAGATCTTAATCTTATCTCTAGCAAAATGTCTCCACTGTTTGCAGGACAGTCACTATAAAATGGACTTGGTTGAGCAACTGGCTAATAGTTTTATTAGACCTTGGGTCACATATGAGCGGGAAGTATGAAAGCACCTTTGGTTCCCTAGAGATTGTTAAAGAGAAGGTCAAAATCCATCGATCACACACATTGATGCAAAACTAAGTTTGGATTAGAGATTGAAATATGAGTTCTGCAGTCCAGTCTCTTCCAATCCAGAAATGTACTCAGTTATACATACCATAATATATTTACTGCTCTATGCACCTTGAGCAATATTTGCTATTAAGTTGTCCCATCTGGAATTAAGGAAGAAATGCATTCTGGCCTATTCCTGCAGGTGGATTAGTTCAAAGAAGGTGGATTCACAGCCCAGACCTTTTAATAAGCTGAGCTGGGAATTTGCTAGTCCAACTGCTTTGAGACCAACTTTTATTTTATTTTGCTTTTCTTTGATTATTTAGGGGGTCATGCTATCAACATCACTGTATGCCTGGAATGTTCTTTTTGCAAAGGGTCCATGGAAATATGCACCGAAAAAGGGTTTAGAGCAGTGTTTCTCAACGTTGGCAACTTTAAGACGTGTGGTCTTCAACTCTTAGCTGGCTGGGGAATTCTGGGAGTTGAAGTCCACACGTCTTAAAGTTGACCAAGGTTGAAAAACATTGGTTTAGAGAGATGTCAATTGATTTGCTATTTAAGAAATGGAGCTGGAGAGAATTGGCAAACGTCTTTTCAGACTCACAGTCCGGAGAACCTCTTTGATGGTCCAGTTGTGGTTTCCACCAGCTGCTGATAGGCTGCTGGTCCCGGGCTCAGAGTTTCTGGATCAGTTGTACGGCCTGTTTTGGATCTAAAGCAAGACACCAGCACTGGAGGAGACACCCTGATCAGGGAGTCTTTAATTCGGTAGTGACCTATATTTAAAATAAAATAAAATATAGAAAACCAACTTTCCAAATGACACAGCCAGTTATTATTCTCTTTTGAGAGTTGCCCGTATTTGTTTAGTTGAGATAGGCAGCCACACAAATCAAATAATGACGATCGCAAAAGGAAGCAAAGATAGTACCAAGGATAATAGGTGCCTTGAGTGCAATCCCACAACATCTGGATACCTCTTGCTCACTACTGGCATTGACAAAATTACCATCAGTCAACTGCAAAAAAAAAAAGCAGTTTACATCCTGCAGTGATGCCTTTAACACCATCAACCACATCTGTCTATGCCAAGCCCTTGGGAAGGACGGAGAGTTGGATAAAAATGCCAGATCCAGTCTAAACATCCGAATGACTGTGTGATGCACCATAATAATAAATATAAGTAGTCCTTGACTTATGACCACAACTGAGCCCAAAATTTCTTTTGTTAAGTGAGACACCTGTTAAGTGAATTTTGCTCCATTTTATGATCTTTTCTTTCTTTCTTTCTTTCTTTCTTTCTTTCTTTCTTTCTTTCTTTCTTTCTTTCTTTCTTTCTTTCTTT
>JANHFL010004261.1:218436-235265 GCA_032468155.1 Oxyrhabdium leporinum
GTTATTCTCCAAAGCACCTGAGGGCAGGACTAGCAGCACTGGGTGGAAACTAATCAAGGAGAGAAGCAACCTAGAACTAAGAAGAAATTTCTAATTTCCAGTTAGAACCGGTGGAACAACTTTCCTCCAGAATTTGTGAATGCTCCAACACTGGAGGTTTTTAAGAAGAGATTGGACAACCATTTGTCTGAAATGATATAGGGTTTCCTGCCTGAGCAGGAAGTTGGAATAGAAGATCTCCAAGGTCCCTTCCAACTCTGTTATGAGTTTCTGTAGGAAAATGGGTCTGTACGCCCAAAAACAAACAAACAAATTGGATAATAGAGAGATGCTCCAAAGAAAATATTTTGATTTGTTTTTCTTCTGTTGTTCAAGCTCACTTTTTTACCTTCCAGCCCACTCTGGAGCTCTAATCTAATTCTCCCCCTTTATCTTCTCAGGTTGAACTCTGCTTGAATACATGCTGCAAATATGAATCCTTCATTTCTTCTCATTTGGTCTCCTCACCCACAGTCATAAATTATTGTGCTTGCCTATTTTTTTAAAAATAGATCATTTCCTGTTTGGCTTCTTTAAAGGTTATACATTACAGTGAAGTCTAAAAGTAAATCATGGGTTAGTGATTAACTCAAAGACGATTTCTTCTTCGCAGGAGAAATCTTCTCTATAATATTTAGTTTCAGTTAATATTTTTACTAGGATGGGCTGATGATAAGACAGCGATGAATTGCAGGGAATAGCTTTGGGGCAAAAATTGAGAGATGCAACAGAGAGATCAGTTGCAGTTTTCTTCAGTATCATTCCACCATTCATTCATCTTTCCATGCTTCTCACCAGGTAACTGGTAAAAGACACAATTTGCTTCAGTAGACTATAGGCCAGCTATAGTAAAAGAACCTTGCAAGTCTGGATATGATTGCCCTAAACTCCCTTTATCCTCATGGGACCTAACGAGGGACTTGTCTTTTTTCTCCAGTGCTTTCCTTGGTCTGGGCTCAAGCCCCTCTTATTTGACCATAGCCTTAGTAGCAACTCCTCTTCCTGTCTTCAAGGCCATTCCCTATGCTTTCTACATTAAGACTTCACACAAACTGTTCTTGAACTATATTGTACTGTACACTTTTCTATTCCGCTGTTGGTCAAGACTTTTCTTAGGATCAGCCACAACACCAAAAACATTGGCCAAGCTTTCAAGGTCTGCAAAATTTCTTCCCGATATGAAATTCTACCAAAAAGCAGGGTCAGAGAAGATGTAATACAAATGTACCAAATCATGAGTTTTGTGGTGCATAAAATGTGGAGTAAACTAGAAGAAAGTTTGGTTACTCTATTTACCCCTGTACATCCTTTGCAAACCAGGAGAGATCAGGTTTAACTGATCCATTCATAGCCTGATACATTTATTTCCTATAATTCACCTCAGACTCAGCTCTTCACTACACTGTATTTGATATAAAAAAACAGAGCCACCCATTCCAATTTCAGACCTGCAGCTCTACTTTGCTTTTTTTGTTTTGGAGAATGCTTTTCCTAATTATTAGCTTGTTTCTAAATTTGATTGTACATTAGTTTCCTATCTCCTGCAGTAGGTGGCATCACTTAAACAACATTGGTTAGCCTCAAGAAAACTAAGAAGGATTGGACTGAGTTAACATTGGTTCACACACATCTCTCTTGAGAAAAATCAAGTGTGCCTCAACCGCTCATTGGTATTAATGGATTTTGATGCAAATGTGCCAATGCAGTGTTTATCAACCTTAGAAACTTTAAGATGGTGGGTAGGGGAATTCTGACAGAGGGTTGATAAACACTGCTTTAACAAAACCATGCCTTCAATAAGACAGAAGTGAGCAGCTCACTTGGTGAGCTTCAATTCAATTTCATCCTCCTCCATCATTTCCCCAACTTGCCTCTTTCCAACCTTGATGTAGGAGATGATTAAGCTGAGCCTGAGAGAGGGGTCAATGCATCATCAGAGCCCCTTCACACCCAAAAGAGATCTAAGTCCAGCCCACTTTGAATTTCGTTGACTCTTATCTATGGCCAACTTGCTTCGACCATTTGTACTTCAGATTCTTATAGAGAACTTTAGCATACAGTAATCCCATATATACAGTATATATATTCATCTGAACTTCCTGGACTACTGATTTCCGATGCTTGACACTTTTGAAGTCCCGATTGGCCTTCTGCTTTCCACCACCCTTCTCTTGGGGCTATATGTTATTTCTTACATTGTATTGGTTGGGGGCTGGCCCGGTCTTTTTGTCAATCTTCCTGGCGAATGGTGGATGAAACATGCTAGAGAAGCCCAAGCTGAAGTCTTTCTTGGAACGCAGAGTAGATGAGATGTCGTAGGCATTTGAAGCAGGATAGTTGGGAATTCTCTGGTGAGCGATCCGGACATCCTGCAAAAGTTGTAATGAAGCTGAATAATTTTTAGGTATACCGTTGGATCATCTTTACCACCGTCCCTACCCTGAAAAGTTCATTTATGGAGTCCTTGATGCACTCTGAAGTTGACTGGTTGCTTGTAGACATTCCTTACCCAACTGATGATGTTACCTAGTCAGGTAATGAAACATCTGCGATCAAACAACCAAATTCATGCCATGGACTCTCTTCTATAAGACTATTTATTTCTGATTTTTCTACATTGCCAGTTAAATCTAAGACAGGGAAAGGCAATCTTTTCATGACAGTGCTGTGTTCTATGTATCTTACTAAGAATTTCAGGAGATGTGGTGCCAAAAGGTGTTATCTCCAGAAAACCTAAGGGCAAATTTTGTGTTCATTTCCATGGGAGGGTTGTGGGAGTATCGTATTTCCTTTTGATTACCCACTCACATTTTTATGATGAGATTGCCATCTAAACAAGAATTTTCATCCCAATGAGAACCCTCTTTAATTCCTCCCTGGAGTGGTAACATCACTGCAAGTTGATTTATGGCATCATTTTCACATCACAACTCTTTCTTGGACAGTGCTTGGTGTGATGACAGCTGGTATTTATTTGCCATTCCAGTGACAGTTTGGACATATTGTCTCCATGATGACGTAAATATAAGCTCGCACCACATTAGTCAGGATTAAAATGTATCATGCGATTAAAATCTTCCCAGAATTAAACAAACTGGTATACCGAGTTGGTTAAGAACATGAACTCCAAGAGATGAGTCTCGCTTAAATGTCAGCTCAGATATATTACAGCAGGGGTGTCAAACTCAATTTCATTGAGGGCCGCATGAGGGTTGTGTTTGACCTTGGGGGCGGGGGGGGGGTGGTGGGGCGTGGAAGGGTGGGCGTGGCCAGCTCGGTGTCACTTGTATTGGGGGCGCCTGTGGTGGCCCGAGCACTCTGCCAGTGAAAATGGAGCTTGGGAGGCTGCGACGGCCTCCTGCAACCCTCTGCCAGCAAAAATGGAGCTTGGGAGGGCCACGTGCAGCCCTCCTGAGCTCTGTTTTTGCCGGCAGAGGGTTGCAGGAGGCCATCACAGCCTCCCAAGCTCCGTTTTCACTGGCAGAGGCATCATGGGCCAGTCCTTTGCTGTTTTCAGGGCGGCCCTGTGGGTCAGATCTAAGCACCCCGTGGTCCAGATTCAGCCCGCAGACCTTGAGTTTGACACCCCTGCATTATAGAGTTTACAAGACCAGCCTACTCCATAAAGCTGTTGTAAACCTTATTGCGATAATCTGATTATGAATTATCAAGTCATTTTTGAACTTTTAGCAAGCACATTGTATTCATTATTGTTTTTTTGGGAAAAATAAAATCAGGATATGGAACAGGGGCCCCAACCTTTTGGGCACGAGGGACCAGTTCCATGGCGGGAGGTTTTTCTGTGGCCCAGAAGGCAGGTGGTTTCACATGCTGCCTGCATCCCATGGATGGAGTTTTGCTTGTTTGCATGGCCCAGTTGCTGGCATGCTGCACACTGGTGCTGGTCCATGGACTGAGGATTGAGGACCCCTGATATAGAGTACAGGTAGTCCTTGATTTACAACCATTCATTTAGTGACCATACGAAGTTACAACATTGAAAAAAAATGACTTTTATCCATTTTTCACACTTATAACCATTGCAGCATCCCCATGGTCATGTTATCAAAATTTGGCCGCTTGGCATCTGGCTTGGTCTTTAGGATGGTTGCAGTGTCCTGGAGTCATGTGATCATCCTTGGTGACCAAAGTCAATGGGGAAGCCAGATTCACATAACAACCGTGTTACTAACTTAATGGCAGTGATTTGCTTAACAGCTGTGGCAAGAAAGTTCGTAAAATGGGGCAAAACTCACCTAAACAACTGTCTCACTTAACAACATAAATGTTAGGCTCAGTTGTGGTCAAACGTTGAGGACTGCCTGTATTGATGCCTTTGAATTTGGCATTGGAAAAGACTCCTGAGAATAACACGGACAGCCAAGAAAATGAACCAATGGACCATCAAACAAATTATTGCAAAGTTCTCATTTAGGGAACAAATGACAATAGCAATAGCATTTAGACTTATATACTGCTTCACAGTGCTTTTTATAGCCCTCTTTAAGCGGTTTACAGAGTCAGCATATTGCCCCCAACAATTTGAGTCCTCATTTTATTGACCTCAGAAGGACGGAAGGCTGAGTCAACTTTGAGCCTGGTGAGATTCGAACCGCCAAATGGCAGGCAGCCAGCAGGCAGCAGAAGCAGCCTGAAGTACTGCATTCTAACCACTGCGCCACCATGCCATATAAATACTTTTGCAAATAAATACTTGCAAAACTGAAGAATCCGTATTTTAGTTTTCTAGGATGTGCAAATCCAGTTTTGGACAAGCAAAGATATTTATTTTGGGATTAAGGTTAAGATCAGGGTTAGAAAAAGTTGATTCCGCTACATTTTAAAGGAATTTCTTTTGTAGGTTTCTTTTAAGAAACAAAGTCTAGCTGAAATATAGCCATCTCTGCCAGTGGGTGAATGCATTTTTTTTATCTTAGGAAGTTAATACAATGCTTTTAAATAGCAGGAAAACAAAACTGTGAGCTAGAAAGTGTGATAGTGCAACCTTATTTCTGTCTCTTTCTCCTCTGCAGATAAATACAATTTCCACAAACTATTTTCCTTACCAAGGAAGGGAAAAAACAGGTTCCTTTCTGAGACTGGGAGACATTGTCAAGAAGCATAGATTGATGGATGATATTATAAAGTCCAGGCCCTGGATTTTCATTCTGGAAGAAACATAAGAATCATATGGAAGATTAACATACGAAACATGGAGGGGTTCCCAGTATGTGATAATATATTTTGTTCCTTAATAATTAGATTTCTTGAAATTGTCTTGCCTGATGTAAAGCAACATATGTGCGCCAACATCCACTAGTGGTCCAGATAAAAAAATGTTTTACAAGGTCAAAATCTTGGAGGATCGCCGAATCTCAAAATTTGGAAGATTTGTCCTCTCTTCAAAACTCACTAGATGTCACCTGGGAAAACCAAACTCTTAGTGAGATGTGGGGATTTTGTAAGATTTTGACCATTATACTTTTTTTAATAAAAACCTCTTTACAATAATTTCTTTTTGGGATCCCCTCTATGCCATCTGTTCTCAAATGCCATATTGCCAGCAATGGGCTGATCTGCAAGTTAAAAAAGAGACTATTTTTAGTGACAGTACAATCGATGACCTTATGTCAAAACAAGATTTTTTTTCTCTCTTCTGTTAGAAAAAAACCAAACAGGGTCCAGTTTTAAGCACATTGCTGGTAAAGATTCTTTGTGTTCATACTAAAATAGGGCAGTTTGCTAACTTGATAAAAAGCATCAAGAGTTCTTTAAACAGAACCCACTTCTCTACTTGGAAACCATTGTGCCCTTGGTGCCAAAATAAGGGCGTGGGCCTTCCCCCATGGAGGGTTTTACTTGACATGAGCTTGACCTCATGGGTGGAGACACACAATGGCATGAAAATGTGAATAACCTTCCATTTTCATAAGCCACTCAATATCTTGCTGTCTTGTGGTTTCATTTCTGGTCAATTGTCCCCGTGCTCTGAGTAGGTTCTTCTTTGCTTGTTTCAGAATCAGAATAATCTCATTTTAATGGAGCATATCTCAAGTTACATGGCAAAGCAGGCCTCAAGCAGAAGATTAGATTTCTCCAGCGTCTGTGCAACGGCCTAAAGAGACTCTAGGAGCGCAAATCCATTGCATGCTTAATCCCACCTAGACATCTGATTTGCCCTGAATTGTTTAAGCGTGTGGGCAGAATGTATTATTTTAAGGAGCCACACCTCTCCTGACTCAATTTCCATCCAGAACGACATTTCTTTTATTCCTCAAAGAGTGCTGGGTGGGTTTGCTATTTATAGAAAGAAAGAAAGCAAAACAAGACGGTTGGCCTGCATACCGCTTTCGGTCTTCTGCAGACGACACAGAGAGCTTCATCCAAAAATGGGCTTGAAGGTTTTGCAAACATGTCACACAGTCAAGCAAAACCATGACACTGGCCAAGGTGGCATCTAGAGAATTCAGACCCGGTTCACAGCCTGCACCAAACTGTGGTAGGTTTAATCGTGGTTTCTTGAACAACCACAACTCAGAAAGCCACAGATCATGGTCTAGGACAGGAGTTCACAACCTGGAGGGAGGAACAAAGAGTGGCTTGTGTCCCTAGGTGATGAGTCACAAGTCACAATGACTTTTGTAGAGGGTGCGAACATTGATTAAACCTTTTCTAGGGCTGTGGCACATAGAAAAGGTTGGGAACCACTGTTTTTTAAGCAGGGTCTGAGCTCATCAAAGTAAAATGCATCATATTGTGGCAATGTTTGATGAGTCTGTGCCACGATTCAATTCAACTTTCTGGAGAGACAGGAGACCAACAGATCACTAGAAAGAGATCTGATCACCAATTTTCTCAGGGTTTTAAGAATAGGAATCGGAGAGCGAGATCTATGAAAGGCTTTTTGCTGATGAATTTTGGTGTTGCAGTCTTGCCAGACTCAGGATCACAGGCTGCCAATCCCTAACTTGGCACAATGCATGGGTCACACCAGGGCAGTTGGGAATGTCAAAAAAAGTCTAGAGAGCAGCTTCAACTGTGCAGTCAAGCCCTGCAATCATTTTTTTAATGATTTGTAAATGCAAAAATATATATATTTAAGGTTTTTGTTGTTCTTTCCAGTGGTTTTCTAATGATCCCTCCCGCCCGGCCTCCGAGTCCCCCCCAAATGTTAATGTCCGCTTACTGTTTCTGCCTCTATATTGTCCTTATGCTGTTCAAGGGGAAATGCATGTAATGGTTAAAAAAATAAATAAATCAAGATGGCGCCCCCAATGGTGAGATCAATGCTCTGCCTGATGTTTATTTTTAGTGCGCAAAAAAACAGGAGGGTTTAACCTCGCTATCATGGCTGCCATCCTGACTTTTTCGCTAGTATATATATATATATCCCTAGAGAAAAGTCAGAATGCCACCTGCTCTCTCCCTGAAACCTGGGAAGAAGCGAATGTTCTCTAGGGATAGTCGAGAGCCTGCCAAAACTTTGTATTCCTTGTGGCTTGGCTCGCTGCCTGCAAGTGTTATGAAGCAGGAAACTCCTGGGAGGAGAAAGGGGCACTTTGTAGAGCTGATTTCAAGCTTTTCAAAGACTGCCTGCTTGTTGGTCTTTGAGAACTGAGCCTCAGGCATGGGTTCTTTGGTTGTCCAGCCAAGATGTCCATCCAGATGAGATGCTTTCCTTGGCTCTGCATGGTTGGCTTGGCGAGTGTTGGCGCCTCAGCCAGCTATTGTGAGGAAGGGAAGCTGCATGTCTTCAATGGTGGAGGAGAAGGAGGGAGGAAAGGCAGGTGGGGCCTCTGGCAGTGGCTGAAGAACTGGAGGTGTGAGAGAGGCATTCTTGCTAACCGTTCTTCCCATCTGCTCCTTTCTTCAAGCCAATCATTTAAATATCTGTTTTTGTTCAAACTTGGCAGCCTGAAGATGGGTGGACTTCAACGCCCAGAATTCCCCAGCCAGCATGTTTGAAAGCTGGAAAAGTTTGACCCCAGGACACAAGGCAGTCTTGATGTTCTCTGCCACACCTGTTCACATGATACTGACTTTGTCTATTCCTAGTTCATGCTTTCAAGCAGGTGTGTCCAACCTTGGGCAACCTTAAAACTTATGGACTTCAACTCCCAGAATTCCCCATAAATCTCAAAGTTGCCAAGGTTGGACATTTGGAAGTCAAGGAAGTCCACAAATCTTAAAATTGCCAAGGTTGGACACCTCCGCTTTAAACAATTCTAATTTGCATCTTTTCATTCTGGAAAGTAATTTGTCTTTCTTGCTTAATCTAAATCTGAGCCCTGGTGAATTGTTGTGGTGCCTTCCCCAATACACAAACACTTTAGGGCATGCATGGTCATGTGACTTGATCAGACTTGAGGCGGGAGGAATACAAATCCTTGCCCAGTCGTTCAGCATATTTGAGATATTCTTGGCATTGCTAATCAGGACAATACATTTTACTAACCACAAGGACAGCAACCAAAATCAGGCAGTAGATTTATTCTGTCAGCAAGACGTAATCTTCATACAATAAGGGCTGAATTATGCTAAAGATGCCCGGTAAGAAAAGGTTATGAATGGAAATGGCTGAGAGAAATCAGGAAGGTAAGATAAAGAATTTCATTAATAAACAAATGGGGAACATGGATTAATGAACAAGAATGGCAGCTTCCTTTAGCACATCTACATACTAGTACACTATATACTACTACAACTCTCATTCTGTTTAATTGTTTGTCTCTTTATACCCTCAAGATAACCCAAATGGTACATTGTACCATGACAAATTTTCAGTCAAGTTACCTTAAATCCACTAACTTAAAAGAATACATAAAAACACATCAGGGACCCACTAGTCAGTGGAATTGAAGTTTTCACATGTTCAGACCAGTTTTATTTGCAAAGCTGTGGCTGTTGCAGCAATCCCTGTGGGCATGTGATGATGATTTCCAATGCTCTCTGTAATGGTATGTAGAAATGACCTGAAGGGCCTGCTACCTAGGAGACAATGATAAGAGAGGGTGGAGCCCCCAGTGGCTTAATAGTCAAAGGAAGAAATTTAGGAAGGACCCACCCTAATGGATCAGATGGTTAATGATGGCAGCAGGAAGTTTGTAACTTCAGACTTGCAAGATTCTGTAGTCTAATTATAATAAAGTAGATTTAGCTCATCTATTTTACTGTTTTCTATCATCCAGTTTCCCTGGGAGAGCTGATAACTTCCTGACAGCTTCCCATGAGCAAAGTCAATGGGGAAGCCGTCGGGAAGTCGGAAGCCTTTCTGCTCCTTCTGCTGTTTTGCCCACTTGAGGTCAAGAGATCAAAGTGCTGTCTAATATCTACTAATACCATTGCATTTCCCTCTTAGGAGATCTCAAGATTTGGAGCTTTTAAAGATTTTTTTTATCCTACCTTCATCACTTTTATAAATAACTCCGGGTGGCAAACATACCTAATACTCCTTTCCTTCTCCTGTTTTCCCCACAACAACAACCCTGTGAGGTGGGTTGGGTTGAGAGCAAAGGTCTGGCCCGAATTCATCCATCTGGCTTTCATGCCTAAAACGGGATTAGAACTCACAATTTTCAGGCTTCTAGTTTGGTGACTTAACCACTATACCAAACAGATTTAAGTTACTGAGCAATTATTTTTATTCATTTCTCTTTTTTCTTGATTTTATCTGGTTTGTAGCCCTTTATGGCAACCTCCTAAAGACCTTGGTAGCTGGCAATATATAACTTCAAAATAAAATAGTTTATTTGTATTTCATGTGTTAAGAACAAATACTTTCCCTCAGTAAGAATATTTATGTCTGTGAAAAGCAAGGTAATATAAAATAGCCTCTTTTTATAGGCACAGACAATAAAAAAGAACAGGGGAAAAGACATCACACCTTTACTTCTGGGAAGAGAATGAAGATCTTGGCCCATGGGTCTGTTCTTCAGGAAGATGATGGGGTTTTGCACTAAAATTCAGGTTTAAAAAATGTCTTGAATCTTCTCTCAGATCCTTATGAGAAATGATGGCAATGATGTAGGATTAGATTTTTCATCTTTTAACTCATGGAAGCACCACTGTAGAAAACTGCTCTTTAAAGCACATAGAGACACAGTCTCACATACACCCAATATATTTAATGTAGTTTTGAAGCACGTGGGTCTCCTCTTTTCCGAAGTTCTACTGTCCTCTACTGGTCAAAAGGAAAAATTATAATGCCAAAATGTTGCCTTAATAATCTATCAGTCTCAGCTTCCTTTCCAAATGATTGTTTCCCAGATTCTTGGTATCAACCACGACCATTCATTTGGAATAAAAACCAATTTGGAGATCTGTTTATAATAGCAGTTGTGGGTGCTCCATCACTAGAGGTTGGACAGCCATTTGTTTGAAATTGTTTAGGTGTCCTGTTCGAGCAGAGGGTTGGACTAGAAGACCTTCAAGGTCCCTTCTAATTCTGTTATTCTGTTTTGTTGTGTTAAAGGCCTTGGGTTGTTATGTGGCTTACTGAAGCTGATTTTTGGATCTGTATATACCTTCTGGATCCAAGAGACCAGTGTTTCCCAACCTTGGCAACTTTAAGACATGTAGATTTCAGCTCCCAGAATTCCTGTGCTGACTGGGGAATTCTGGGTATTGAAGTCCACACATCTTAAAGCTGCCAAGGTTGAGAAACACTGCAACAATATACAGCATCATTTCCCTCCAGCATTTCATAGCAATTAACCATGACTTACCTTCAAGAGGACATATACTTATCAACTAAAAATAAATCATCAACTGTTCACCAACAGGAAGTTCAATGAGCACTGGAAAAGAACAGTATGTTCCCAATTTACTGCCCATTCCATATTTGTCAACATCAATTTCACACAGGAAGCAACCAATATCTAAATAAGAATCACCACATCATCAGCCAAATAAACAATTCCCCGACTGCAAGACACCAGTCACTGACAAAACAACACTGCTTATAGAACCATCACATTGAAATATGTCAACCAATCAACTAACCAACCAACTCCTGGTCTGATGGAGTTACCTACTAGAGCAAGGGTGTTCAACATGGGCAACTTCAAGACCTGTGGATTTCAACTCCCAGAATTCCCCAGCCAGTCATCATTGGCTGACTGGGGAATTCTGGGAGTTGAAGTCCAGAAGTCTTAAATTTGCCAATGTTGGAAACCCATGTACTAGAATAATGAAAACTCTATAGCACAAGAGTTTTGTTCAGGCTCCAAGAACACCAATGATACAACATGGCAACCCTTAGCTCCATAGCTGTGCAACCAGGTTACATTCTCTAATACGTCCCCTCATAAATAATCTCCAGACTGAAAGAGATGGGCAAAAGTCAGGAAAATGAAACAGAACATCTTACCTCAGCATACTGAAATCTCTTTGCCTGAGAATTGAAGCCTATCTTTTCGGTGTTGGAAATCACTTTGGTATAGCATTTGAGAGGGATGGAAGAATAGGGTGTGCCTAGGAAAGGAAAACAATGAGCATCAGATGAGGATGGAGCAAACCCAGGTTCAAATTTCTGCTCAGCCCTGAAACTCATTGGATGAATTATAGCTTTGCAGTTCAATTTCAGCATTGTTAAGGAACTGCAGTGCTTCAGGATACCTGCCTATAGGTAGTCCTTGACGTACAACTATTCGTTCAGTGACTGTTCAAAGTTACAATGGCTTTAATATATATAAGAAAAACCAATTACTTTTGTTTCTACTTGGAAACCGCTTCTGGACTTTGTGCTTGAAGTAGAAAAAAAATGCAACTTTGATTTTGGGTTTTACCGATTAGATTGGTTGTTACAGAAATGGCTAGTTTATACTATTATGTAAAAGTAAAAAGTTGAGTTTTTATGTTACTATCTTATTCTACTGCACCAAAAAGAATCAGAATGCCTTTTCCTTCTTTTTCTCTTTTTTTTCCACACTTTTTCCTTACCTTTTCCCTCCCTATTTTTGCTTTTGTATTTTTTTAATTTTATATTATAAACTAATAAAAAGAGGAAAATGATTTTAAAAGGATTGGTTATCCCTTTTTTTAACACCATTTAACTTTGAATGGTTGCTAAACATATGGTCTTAATCAAGGATTTCCTGCACTAACATCACATCACTATAATAGAAATGTAACTTATGCTACTCTGGTTTCTCTTCAGATAGTATACATTTTTTGTTAGGGCAGACACAATCTTGGTGCAATGAATTAAGTTATTTCCAACTTCCCACACTCTGGTCTGGCTTCTACCAGCGCAGTATTTAAATTCCATGTCTTACCTCTTTCTGTATTGTTAGAAGTCAGATTCAGATTAGCAGATTTAGTTGGGAAGGGCTGAGACAAGGAACTCATGTCAAAGTTGGTCTCTATGACAGACAATTATTGCAAACTTGGTGAGTGGTTCCTTCTTCACTCCGTCATCATGCTTCTAAAAACTGAGCGCACACATCACGTTATCACAACCAGGTAAGGTCAGAAAGGGAGCATTTTATAACCACCAGAAGCACAAAACCATTTCACTGGCCCAGTTCTTGCCCACTGGGAAAAAAAGATACCTGCTTGCTATTTGGAAATTGTCCATTTTGCCAACTTTGTTGGACAAAACTAAGACAACGCATCAATGGCAGCATGCATTTTCAGTCTGGATGGTGGCACCATCTACAAAGATTCCCTTCCTGCTTCATCCTATTATAGTGTTTCTCAACCTTGGTAATGTTAGATGTGTGGACTTCAAGGCCCAGAATTCCCCAGCCAGATTGCCTGAGGTCCAAAGCTAAGCAGGACTGGGCCTTGTCAGTTCTTGGATGGGAGCCCATTCAGAAGTCTCCCGACTGTAGGCCAGATTGCAAATCAAAAAATATCCTAGTGACAACAAACTTTCAAATGAGAGTTAAGAAAACTGAATGAGCACATCATTAAAATCATTCAGAGATGCTTTCCTTGCACTGGATAAGTATGGACAATCCTTTGTTTTTGAGACCCATTTCTAAAATATATTCTTAATTTATCTTCCTTGGCAGATAAAGGCATAAGGGCTGCAGCTAAGGGACTACTTTTCAATATACCTTCCCTTGATTTTGTTTGGCCTAAGATCATGTTACCTGGAATTTTAGACTTCGTTATTGGCTTTTTAATAAAGGAGATATTAGCATTTTAGCTTGGCATCCCTGCCTCTTTTTGAAGTTCAGGAAACCATGTTTTTAGTCAATGCTATTTCTTCTTTTGGTATGCAAGAACTTGTCTTTTCAGCAACCAAATAAAAGGAAGCATATTCTGGAAGTCCTTGAATACACTTGCCAGTATTAAGAAAGATACACGCTCAATTAGAAAGGGCACGACATCCATAAATTTGCCAATTGTGCAAGGTTATTTAAGATCAATGTTTTCTACTATCCAGTTCTCACATCTAATTAATGTCTCTGATTGTTCAATTTGTTGCTTTCAGAAGCTTCACATATAATGAATGGATATAATGTTTTAATTTCTATTATTTTTAATATTTCATTTTTTAATGTTTTTGCTTTTGCTTTTACAATGTTGTAAACCGCCCAGAGTCATCTGAGAGTGAGATGAACAGCACATAAATGTAATAGATAAAGAAATGTATCGTTTGTTTCTGTACTCCATAAAAAGACTTGACACCACCTCACTTTAATAAAGCTTTTCACTTTGCCTGAAAGATTCATAACTCTTGTTTTCTGGAGGGGCCAAAAAAAAGCCATCTTTGCAAAGTTAATCTCTCTCCCAATTTCAGGGATTACATTTTTATCAGTTCCAGACCAGACTTGGAGCTTGGAGTTTTAAGGGCAACAACAGAGCAGAGACAAAATCCAACAGGTTTTCTGAGATAACTGTGATTCAGTCCCTTCCGTGCCACTTTCTTGACCTGGCTTCCCTTGAAGGGATGACACCTTTCCTCCTCTGATTTTGGGATGGGGAATGTGTCTGGTTTGTAATTGCTTTTTTTTTTTTTGCGGGGTGTATGTGGGGATGATCACCCAGCTTGAGAAAGTCTAGCGTCTTAAGACTGCAGCTGTGGACAATGCGCTCATCATCTCTGCAAAGACAGATTTATCTGGAAAAGGCCCCCTCCCGGTTGTCCATTGCTTACCTGGTTCCCGGGGCTACCTCTAGGCGAGACACTGGAGCCATGTACACCACCTGTTGCCCTAGGCAACTGGATAACAAAGGCAGCTCCTCCAATTCGTTCCACTCCTACTTCCACTAGCTTCCAAATGGACCAATCACAGAGCAGGTCTCTGGAGAAATCTTTTCTTCCAGACTCAGATGCTGGGGCTGGGACGGTCTCTGGGGAAACAGCAAAACAGCAATTTTTAAAAGGCACCCATGCATTGCAGCTTTCCTATATGATATGGTATGGTATGATATATGATATGATATATATTGTACTGTGTTATCTTTATTATATTATGTGGCATATTATTATATGGTATTATATTATACTATACTATATTATATATCATATTGTATCATATATCATATCATATTTTGTTTTATTTATTGTCACATTCCACACCACAACTTCCATGTTCTTCTGTCTGGGCCTTTAAAATGTCCATTCATTTAAATAGGCACTCATGTTGCCTTTGAAAAACAGATAGAATCCTACTGATCCCAATAAAACAGTGGTTTCCTATTTTGTTTTTTAATCACGTGAACTTGACCCTAGACTTTCTCAAGCTGGGTGATCAACTCAAATATTATGGAACTGGGTTTTTTTTTAAAGTGCCAAATGACCCAGATATTCCCTAGCGGGCGGGAGGGGGGTGTTTAAGGATAGACTTTACTGCTAAATAGGTGCATTGGTTTAATTAAGCCCTTCCTTGTTTAATTAGTTGTTAAATATTCCCTCCAAAGTTTTTATTGTATTTCCAAACCCAGAAAAAGTCCCATTTTGACTGTGAACCTTCCAGCACCTTATGGAGTAATGATGTATCATGTTTGAGATAAGAATAAATATCAGCAATATAGCCTTTTGTTGCCTAAGTGCAAAGATATTAGGGGGAAAGATTTCTGATAGACTTTCTCCCCCTTGTGCTGCATAGAGTTGTTATCCACTAAATTAAAGGAGCCAGTTCTCTGGAGAAGGCTCCAGTGCTGGGAAAGATGGAAGGAAACAGAAGAGGACAACCAGGAGCAAGGCGGGTGGACAGAGTGATTATGGGTTCAATGTTGGAAGATTTGAAAAAAAATCAGGTTAGGGACAGATTGTCATGGAGAAAATCTATTGATATGGAAAAAAACATCAATTTCCACGATGATAAAATGGATGGAAAAAATGATGGAGCTGGCAGAAGTAGCAAAATTAATAGCTTTAATTAAAGAAAAGAAGATATCCAGTTTTGTTTCTCCTTAGAAATTTGCTCTGGACTTTCTACCCCAAACTGAAAGATATGAAACTTTGATTTTGGGTTTTGATTAGGTTAGTTTGTTGTTATAGAAGTGGCTCTACTTTGCACTCCCTTCCCCTTTCTTTTCCCTCCCCTGTTTTCTGATTATCTTTGTTTCTATTTCTATTTTATATTATAATCAACTTCAATAAAAAGAGGGAAAATCTACCTATGTGGTCAAAAAAATGACTTGATCGCCCATCATGATTTATAACTAAGGTGCTTCCTAGTGATTTGACATCAGAGCAGGTTGTTAAACTCAACAGAAGAGAATATTTGTAGAATGGTGAGGTCCTTAGTGCTCTCTGAACTTGGTGGTTTTCTTCCAGATGTTGCACTGATGTTATCTAGCTGGGTAATGAAACTGCTGCAATATTTGAGGGGTTGTCACACAAAAGAAAGGGTCAACATATTCTTCAAAGCACCTGAGGGCAGGACAAGAAGTAAAGGAAGATCCAACCTACAATTAAGGAGAAATTTCCTGACAGTGAAACCACTGGTTCACGGGGGTTCGGGCAGACCTGTAGCGAAGATTCAAATAATGAGCTAACATTGCTTTGGCATTAACCAATCCATGCTGACTTCTCTTTATTACTTTATTCGCTTCTAGATGTTTGCAGATCTGGGTTTTTTAAGTTATCTTTTCCAGTATCTTCCCGGGTATCGATGTTCGGCTGAATGGTTTGTAATTTCCTGGGCCTGGTTCCCCCCGCCTTTTTTTTTGAAGACTTTTTTGTCTCTTCCTTGAGCAGGGGTTGGACTATTAGACCTCCAAGGGTCCCTTCCTACTCTGTTATAGAACCAAAGACCCTACTACTAAACCTCAGTCAAGTTTGGCCGCCTGCCGCCGGACATTCGGCCCCGCGGCCACTAGAGGCCGCCCAACCCAAAGGAAGGCGTTACCCGCCTCCAGCCCCGGACCATCTCGCCCTCTCCGAGCCGGCTGCACCGGCTGCGGCGATGAAAGAGGAGCCGCGCCGGCTTCCGCCCGCTTTGCTTCCCTTCTTCTCCAAGCCAACCGGCCTTCGCAGAGGCGAGATATCCGGGGCGGGGAGTGGCGGCTTCCGGATCCAATCGGACGCTTGTTTTGCTTGGGAGAGCCAGAAACCGGCGCCTGTTTCTCCCCTGGGCTGCAAGGGCAGCAGCTGGAAAGCGGAAGCAGGTGAGGGCTAGGTGCTTTTCAGACGACCGGAGAGAAGACTTCGGGGTCGGAAGAGGGGCGGGGAAGGAGGGGTGGGTGCTTAGGTTGATCTAGCAGCCCCGGAGCCAGCAGGTGCATTTCTTTAGCTTGCGTTTTATTTAGGATTGACTCCGCCGTTGACCTGCGGCCGGCAGGGGCCACCCGGGGTATCGATCGCCTTGCTGTAAAAAGCGATTTTTTTC
>JANHFL010004261.1:255993-271273 GCA_032468155.1 Oxyrhabdium leporinum
GGGGGGGGGGGGAGGCAGCGGAAGCCAACTGTGATTATGGGCTTGATTTGTTGAGAGAGGCAACAAGCTGGATATGAATGGAAAAATACAGGAATCGGAGAAGAAATTATTATAGGACATATAAAATAGGGCATGTGTAGACCAATATCCTTCTACATTAAAACATATAACAAGTCAATTATACTTTTTATAACTAACAAATTGTACAAATTAACAACAACAAAAAACAAACAAAAATAACACAGCCTGCAAGTGAATTTAGCCATTTTCACACACGGAGGAAAAGAACTATTTATGGTTTGTTGAACAAAGACTGGTTTCAAACAGCATGCTGAGCTATCCTAGAAAATTGAAAGCCCAGCCATTGCGAATTAGGAATCCGTTGGACCAAATCACATTTAGAGCTGACAGTCATGAAAAGCAGCACTGAGATTGCTACAATAGATCTGGTAATCCAATTATAAGGTTGTGGGCTAAGTTTATCCTCCTTAAGAACTGGACGTATTACCTTCTGTATACAGACCAAGGTAGCTTCATTTATTTATTTATTAACGTCATATCCCATCTTTCCAGGAGCCCAAGATAGCAAAACTTCCCTATTTTTCCCCACCAGAACTGTGAGAGGGAGATTGGGCTGAGAGAGATCAAGCTTTTGTGGCTGAGTGAAAACTAGTATTTAGGTCTCCTTGCGGCCTAAGCCAATGTTTCACCAATTACACCATACAAGTGCTTGGACTGGGAGGGAGGCTTCTAGTCCCTGATAGTCGAGCGGGAATCTGAGACTCCTTATCCTCAACCCAATGCATTAAGTTGGTGTATCTCAAGCTTGGCAGTTTTCAGATGGGTGGCATTCAACTCCCAGAATTCCCCAGCCAGCATGTCAATATCTTCCCTGAACTGAAAAAGTGGGTCATGCAGCAAGGCAAATGACCCAAAAGATGCACGAATGGTTTGAGCAGACGGAAATTGACGTTCTGGAACTGACAAGTTGAAATCCTGACCTTAATCCTGCACAAATGTTGTGGACAGAGCAGAAGCAGGCAGTTTTAAGTCTGGGAACTCATCCACATCGCTGAGTTGGAGCTGATCCGTAAGGAAGAATGGGCTCAAATTCCTCCTGGCTGATAGACAGGAGTGATCGATCAATCGGTAATATTTAGCGGCAGTTATCGTTGCCCAACGGGAAAGCTTCTTTTGCTAGATATATATCTGTCACTTACTCACTTTGGATCATTTTGGTCAATAAATCAATAAATACAATCTATTTTTGATTCATCAATCATTTCTTTAATTCGGTTCTCTTATCTAGTTTATCTTATCTTATCTAGTTCTCTTATCTAGTTTATCTTCTCTTATCTAGTTTATCTTATCTTATCTAGCCAACATTGAGAAACACTGATGCGCGGCTGCAAATTAGCCACTTTACGGTTTGAGGTTGGCTGCTCAAATTAGAGCTGACCAGCTCTTGGCTGCCATCTAGAGGTCGTGTAGGTTTTTACAGCCCGAAACGCCGTTCTTCCAATTGAATAATGAGCCCCCCCCTCATTTCGCCGCCGGGCTTCCGCGGTCGATAGATTCACTTCCGGGTTAGATACCAGCTAGCCGGCTCGCGACCGGAAGAGGGAGAGCGGCGTCGGCGGTTGCTATTGGGGATGAGGGAGGCGTACGCGGCCGCGCGCGAGCGAGCGGGCGGCCGGGCTCGGGCGCGCGCTCCGATTCCTCCGTCAGCCCCGCAGGAAGGGAGGGAAGGCAGGCGGACGAGTCGCCCGGGCGGCCGCAGAGGCGGAGAGCTGAGGCAGTTCTTGAGGCGCTCGCGCTGCCCCGCGGCTGGCTCGACTTGGCCGGGAGACGGTGGCCGTCGCCGTCGTAGGCTTTCCGAAGGTGAGCGAGGGAGAGAACGGAGGGACGCAGCCCGGTGACCCCGCCGGCTTTGCCCTTCGCGACCCCCGCCGCTCCTAGGGGGGCCATAGCGCCTCCCGGCCTCTCACTCTTCTCCTTTCCCCCTGGCTGCGGGGGGGGGGGCTTCGCCGGCCGGCTTCCCCTCCCTCCCTCCCTGAAGACCGGCTGCCTTCCTCTCCCGCTTCCCCGATGCGGGTTTGGGGGCGGGGCCTGTCGTCGTCCCCACAACAACCCCGTGAGGTGGGCCGGAGCTGGAGAGCCCGACTAGCCCAGCGGGGTCTTAGGAGCTTCCGCGGCGGACCATTCCAGCCGCCTTCCGGTCCTGCCATCCTTGCGCAGCAGTCCCCGTGCAGGGGAACCTCCATGGGCAGGAGTAGTATACCTCAGCCGGCTTTTCTTCCCTGCGGCGGTGCTGCTTCCTGAAGGCCCAGGATGGAGAGGGGCTCCTGGGACCGACCTGAACCCTGCCCCAAACCTTAGGCTCTGTATTCCCCTTTCTTCAATTTTCAGCTTAGCTCTTGGAAAGGCATGGTGAGCTAACCCGAGAGAAAATTATATCTTTTCATCTTTTCAATTCATTTCTTCCATTAAAAGCTGAGGGGAGGGGAGGGGAGGGAGCTGCTGATTCTTGCTGATTACGGGTCACCAACCAACCCCTCTCCAATATTACCCGGAGGTTGAGCCCTTGCACTACCCCATAGTTAGGAAACCTCTCCTCCTACTCTCGGGGTCTCTTCTTCATATCTCTCTCTCTCTCGCTCTCTCTCTCTCCCCCCTTGCCTTTCTATATTGGAAGGCGGCTGGGGGGGGGGGGTTGCTCCAATTTCTCCTTCTTTTTTTAATGTCAGTTTCCTCTTTTTCTGCTTGGCATTTCTTACTTTCCCATGCTCTCCGCTCCTAAAGCAAAAAGCGTTGTTGGACCTAGCTACGCAAGTAGCCCTTATTTAGCAACCACCATTGGGGTGGGTTACACAGTTCTTAAGTGAAGCAGTCATTAAGTGAAACCCACCCTGTGTTTCTGATCCTTTACTTCGGCTTTCCTTTCCTTTGCAGATCTGTGAAGGTGGAAAATGTGAGGGTCCTTTTTCCCCCACATGAAAGATATCCCTATTTGCGAAAAGTTGCTAAATGAGGACTACATTAATTCCTATGTTCTTTATTATATTTGCTGTCTCCGGTTTACGTCCTTGTGCTTTCAGACACAGCTAGTCTTTTTAGGGGTGAGGGGCTGTTTATCATTTTAAGGAGCTTTTCCTTTATTTTTGTTGCTTCCTCTGCCACATGGATACAAGTGTATTGCCAATTTATTTTTTATAGCTTTCTTCAATAATTGTCGGACTTAATTCTTCACTTTTGATTTTGAATCTATTGATTGGTCTGATTTAATTAAAACAGGAAACTGATTTCACACAATGTGAATAAGCCATATGAAGCCCCTACTTTCTGGAGGGAAACGTTCAGATTATCCACTAACCTTAAATTTTTTTAACATAAAGTAGTTGATTTATTTTTCTTTCCTGCCATGTGGGAAGAGTGAGACTTATCCACTGTGTAGTGGACATCTGACAGAATAACCCTTTAGCATTCTCTTTCGAAGCAGCCTTGGTGAAGGAGGAAACAGTATGCTAAGGAAAATAAACAGTCCTTCCGTTAGGAAAAAATTAAGTGCTTGTCTTGCCTTAGTCAGGATGTATAATTTCCTTATTCATGAGTGTGGTGGAGGGCTGACAGCACAAGCAAGTACGTCATACAGATGGTGATTTTTAAAATGCTTTAATCCTCAAGTTTTGAGGCTTGAGAAGGTAAATGCTTACCTTTAATATCAAACTGTGTACAGTCACGTGTCCCTGAGGTTAAGGCTTTGATAAACTTCTATTTATTAGCATAGAAATTAGCTTTTACATTGTTCAGTTTCATCACTTTACAAATCTGGTCTGTCAGATTCATGAATATTGGATAATTCTGTTGGATTACAGTAGTAGTCACAATCATGTACATGTTATTACAAAGTCAGAGTTTGCCGCAGAATCAAAGATGCTCAGAGTCAGTGTTCACCCACAAATTGAGATATACCCTCAGCCATATAGGAATGTCCTAGGCAATTGATTACACTGCATGTGCCTTTCTAATTTAGAATTCTTCAAGTTGAGCTTAGTTCTATTTTTCTGAGATATTTTTTTTCAACTTCCCATCTAACCTGGAACTCTGGAATCTCCTGTTGGTCTGTCATCCAAATGCTACCAGGCCCAGCTCTGCTTAAGTTGTAGACAATAAGCAACTTTAGCTAGATGCTGCCACCTAGGGGTTGAAACTGATAAACTCTAGTAGAATGTTTGACAAGATTTGTTTTGCTAAAACATACATTCCTTCTGTTACTTTCAGCAACTTTTTCTAGCATAGCAGATTGATTCTGGTAGATTTTTTTATTAGCTTCTTGTTTCTTCTGTTGCATAATACTAAAAAACAAAATCTCAGAGGATATGTAACATGATTTTCTTTGGAATCCATGATGATCGGTAGTAGTCCTGCATTAATGCTAACATTGCTACCTGCATATGTTTGCTTGAAAAGGATACTAGGCTTTTTATATGAAAATGTTATGATGCATGGTTCATAGGACATATTATCATAACAACTCTTGGTTACAGCTAGCAAATATCATCTGTTTTACACCTGACTTTTGATTGATAATTCTAGTAGGAAAAAATGTTAGTTTGGTTTTTCCATTGAGGTACCTACTCAACACAAACAACCTATAAATTTATAAAATCCCAATCTTCCGATCAAATATATTAGTCATTTTATTAAGTTATTAAAATAGACCAGTCATGAATGATTTTAATTCTGTTAAGCTTTCTGGTTCTCTTGCAGTTGTTGGCATATGCTAATCTCTTTGCAAATGCAAAAACTGAAACAGAGGCTATTGGAGCTGGCTTATGTCATCTCAGTTCCGTAATTCCTCAAAGCAAGAATCCAGCGTTCTGGACTGAAACTGAAGATTTCTTTTCATCTGCTAATTCACTGTTTTGTTTGCATTGTAGATTTCTTGGTAAATCAACATTTTATTTCTGTTAAAGATTTTTATGCTAGAAAAGTCACTTTGCGATCCCCTTTTTGTTAAGGGAGATTGTTGAAATACAGCTCTTTAATCAAGGCCTTAATCCATTTACCAAATTAATTCAGTTCTCTCTGTTCTTCTCTTTTTAAATGTCCTTCCCACTGAGAGAAAATGTAATGCACTTTTAGGGAGTTAGAATATAGAAATTCACACTAACAACTGGGTTTCTCAGTGATCTCTGCATAAAGAGAAATAGCCTAATTTGCAGTAATTATTTTGACCATAGAATCTTTCTCCTGTGACTACTGAACACTCTGAAAACATTAATGCTGCGGTATTATAAGTTGAAATATTTTGGAATTGTGAGTCATCAAATTCGCAATGTGATCATAGCTGCAGGTTAATTTTCATTCTTCAGAAATACAGAATACCTTTGTGTTCTCTGAAGATTTTTAACTTCACTTTTAACATTGCTGTATATTTCTTTGTACAATTTTTTTCTCCTTCCACCCATCTGCTTTGCTAATTTTGGCATGTAGGCAACACCCAAGGTCATCATTTGGCAATTCCTCCAGATCCTTTGCTGTCAGTAGAAGCACAGGTGGCCTTTGTGTCCAGGAGCCCCCATCCTCAGACTGACCTGGTTTACCAGGTATCAATCATGCTCCAGGCCCTGGTAACCTGCAAATCAGATTATGCTGTGTTTTCCTCCAATGAAACTGTTACAGGCTGGCCCGGAATCTGAAGCATGGGTAGCACCGTCTGGTTAGTTTGCTAAAAGGAACAGCCTGTTGGAAACATATTATGTGTGTTCTGAGCAAGGTGCACCTTGAATTTGATCCAAGCCAAATTCAGGAGTTGCTCTGATGTTTAAAAACTCAACATGTTTGATTTCTGCCTTATGCCATCTCTCTGGAGTGAGGGCCCCTCCCCACATTCAAAGAGCCGCCATCCTGCTAGTGTTTCAGGGGCCCTGAAGAACTAGCTCACCCTTTGATGAGAGTGTTCAAAGACACTTTTTTTTTTTTGCTCCTATCCAGTTTCATCATTTATGCCATCCTTTTTTTTGTCTCCTTGTTTTTAAATATATTTAACAATTCATAAATTGCACAAAGTCACTGGGAGTTGGGCCACATATAAATTTAATAAATGATCGTTTATGATTGCATAATGCATTGAATATTGGGAATTAGCAAAGATGCCTGTAATAAATTGTATTTATTAAAAGCCCTCAGATGTGACACTTGAGACATTGTGCAGTAATGAACTGTCTCAATACAGAGACTTTGATTGCTGAATGCCTTCCTTGCTCAGTTACAATTAGTGTCTTACTAAGTCTGATGTGAATCTCTTGTTTAACAAGGAGGACCTTTCTTGAACTTACACATTTTCGTGTTTTGTTTACTTCTAAAGTTTTATTATCCCATCTAGGTGTTCCAACTGTAGCAATTTTAATTTTTCTTGTGGGCTTTTTTCTTTTCTGTTAAAACGTTATGTAATGTTATTGGTTTTAATGATGTATTTCTACTTTGAGGCTATTTTTAAATATGTCTTTAAAGCAGGCCTGTCAAACTGGCGGCCCACGGGCTGGATGCATCACACGTAGACCACGCCCAATCCGGCTTCGCAAAGGCAAAAACCGTTGTGATACGTCACGTGACGCGATCAAGTTTTACACCTGTGCTTTAAAGTAATATAAACTTCTATTGTTATGCAGTTGTGACTTTCCTTGAAGGGCATATGAAAATCATGGTAGGCCAAGTCTAATATTAATATTCTGGAACTAAAAATGAACATGCTGTAATCTTTTTTCCTGAGCACAAATCAAATCCCATCATTTTAGAGACCATGATTTCCAATGGGCAGGCAGAGGGAAGGAGAGAAACCATTTGCCAGGTCTGTTCTCTTTTTAGTCTGGTACATGTAGTGTAGACAGACACTTAAGTAAATTGTGTCTACTCTGTTGGTCCGGCCAACCCTTGCCTTTAAATGCTCTTCAAGCTCATAATGTAAAACAGTGCTTGTGATTAATTTTTATGCACAATGTCTCAATGGCCATACATGAGGGGCTTTAAAATAAAAAGCTCATGCAACAGGCTAATTTCTGACAATTAAAGGTGCATTATTGAGCATCTGAGTAGTAAATAGAAAATATATCTACATATGGTATTTTTAGAAAAATGGATTATGTGGAAAATCATGTTGAATGTTTCTGAAAGCTGTTTAACTGGTATCCATTATGCACATTTTATTAAGCTTGAAACATTCAGACTGCAAAGGAATTTAATGTTTAAATATCAGATACTGGGTCCTGCCCAGTATTCGGTAGCTTGTTATATTTGGTGATCTATAAATTTTCAAGCCATGATTCTATTTGCTTTTGTCTCACAGTAAAGAATGACAGGATGCTTGCCCATTTGCCTATCATGATGTTGTATTTCTGATGCTACAACATCAACCTGACTACAAAGGTCTCCATCTAACCTTGGGATGTCTTAGGGTTTCTAGATTCCAGCAGATTGCATGTCAGGTTTAAGAGAGGATAAAGGCTGACTCCATATAGAAAGTCAAGATGTTAAAGCAATGTTTCTGAACTTTGGCAACTTTAAGTTATGTGGACTTCATTTTCTAGGCTGGCTGAGGAATTGTGGGACTTGAGGTGTACACATCTTAAAGTTGCTAAGATTGAGAAAACTATTAAAGCCTGTTTGCTTCTGAATTCAGGACCTATTAGGTGTCATCAGGATCTTCTGCAAATCCCATCTGGATTTATTATTTTTTAGATGCAGTTTTTCAAGATAATTTCCAAAAGCATCATCCAAATAATATAAACAAATAAGAAGCAATACTTAGAAAAGAAAAGAAAGAAGCAAGAGGCTTCTAGATCCTTTCCAGAGGGTAGTTGATGGTAATGATCTTGTAGGTATGGGAAAGAAAGAGAGGAGACGTCTTCCCTTGTCCAGTATCGGTTTCTTGTAAATGAGCATGTGACATTTCCTGGAAAATTTAGTTGCTCATCCCTAATATTATTTTGGAGACAGAACAAAAATAAATTCTAAATAAATTGGTTGGATTTAATTGATGAGTCATGTGATGTTGGGGAGGATCTATGATACCTTTGTCAAATTCCTGCCAGCAAAGTAAAAATTCCTATTATTTTTTCCGTTCTGTGTCATACATGCTGTCTTAATTGTCATTTCTTCCTGAAGGAAAGTTGGAAACTCAGAAGAGCTTTGTTTGGTCGATCAGAGATATTCTTTAGTCTGATCCACATTTACTCCTTGCCCCCCCCCCCCAAATCAGAAAGTGACAGAGATTTCTGTCACCAGAGCACAGGAGTTGCTAATGAGTTCTCTTCCTCACCATGGAAAAGGGGGTGATCTACTGTTTCTTGGATGTCTTGAGATCAAATTGTACAATCTGTTCCTAGAACCTTCATGTGTTCCCTGGAAGGTTCCATTTACTCTTTCAGGAGGTGCACTTCCAGAGGTGGTTTGTCTGTTTCCAGAACTGATTTTTTGGAAACAGGAAGTGTACTTAAGTCTTTGGATGCAGCCCAGTGCATGGGAGTCTTATTTAGGCCTGTCTCACGATAAAAGACCGAGTATTGCATCAAGCTTATTCATATCTGAATAAGCAATGACTCCTTCCTACACTAGAAGTCAACAAATTGTAAAATGAGCCAGGGTTACTGTTCTAAGGTCAGACCTTATTTCTCTACATAATGACTAAACCATTAAAAACAGCCAAAATAAGAACTAATAGAAAAATATCTTCCTTACTGTTTTTGTTCTCTCTCTCTCTCTCTCTCTCTCTCTCTCTCTCTCTCTCTCTCTCTCTCTCTCTCTCTCTCTTTTGCCCCCTGTCTCTTGGCTCATTTGAAAGACTCTTCCTACAAGCACAGGATACGGAGGGAGAAAGAAACTTTGAATGGACAGTGATTAATGATACAATGAAGGCCTGGAGTGATAGTCAGTCAGACCTTTACAGCAGTGACCTAGAAGAAGAAGAAGAAATGATTTTTGGAGAAAACGAAGAAGATTTGGAAGAGATGATGGATTTAAGTGATCTTCCTACCTCACTCTTTGCTTGCAGTGTTCATGAAGCAGTATTCGAAGTTCAAGAGCAAAAGGTAAAGGGTTTTAAGAACCACAGTGCTGTTGGCAAACCTATTTCCAGTTTTTTAAAATTAATGTAAAATTTATTGAAAAGCAAACATGGTGCTTTATTCAAATAATATATGCTACTTTTACCATGGTACTGGGTCATTATTTTATTGTACAAATGGATGAATTATATAATTAGATAGCGTATAAAAAAACCAAAAATGCTGGTTTCTGCTCCTAACCACGGTCTAGAAGATTGCCGTGGGATCCAGTATTGAGTTGTAATTCTACTTAGAAGTAGATTACTGCATGCTTCCTCAGATATATTTTAAACAAGTGTTGTAAGCTTTCAGTTCATTGTGGAGTATCTGCTTTGTAAGCAAAAATCCAGGTTCCATTCTTGATATTTTAGAGATAATAAACTATTCCTCTTTGAAATCACTGCCACCTAGTGCAGAGTGTATAGCTGATTGTATTTGGTTGTCTGTATGTAAACAAGAACATTTTACAAAGATTCACAAATGTGTAGCCATTATGTGGTTTGGTGCTGGGATGGCAGAGTGGGTGAAGCCAGCTCTTATAGTTGTGAAATTTAAGGACAGGCAAAGGCAATTTTTTCCGGATCAGAATTTGCAACTTGCTCTCTTCTCAGCTGAAGGCTTATGATAGCATCACCCAGAAAGGGAAGGCTTGAAGTTTTTTGGTCTTTTTGTTAGTTTGTTTTAATGGTGATCATGGGAGTAGGAAGCTGGTCATGCCCATTTCTTCTTTTTAAACATTTTTGCATTCCCACAAAAGTTATAAATGAACCAACCAGTTATGCAATTGATCATGGTGAAGGGAACCATGGCTTAGCATGATGAGAACCCAACTAATTACTTTCAATTCCAAGCAAATTGGGAAGCTCCTAATTGTGATTTTTTTAAAATTAGGGCTCTCAGTAGACATTTCCTTAGTAGTTTAATTTATTAAATTGAAACATCACCTGATTCCACCTGGTCCCATACAATAAAACAACAACATAAAAACAGAATACAGTAATTATATGAGAATAAAACAACAAACCACAAAAACTAATGGCAGAACTGGTAATCCCACCCAATCCAGCAGAGGCTTCAACCTCATAACCCAAGGTGTTGGAGAATTGCCAGGTCTTTAAGACTTTTTGGAATGCTAGTAGGCTGGTAGCCAGACAGATATCAAGTGAGATTTCATTCTAGAGGGCAGATGACATGACAAAAAGGGCACACTTCTTAGGTCCCTATTGATGACATTATTGTAAATTGAAGGAACATGGAACATGCTAAATTTGTTAAATTGAACTGGCTGGGCTGAGCATGGAGTAAGTGGTCCCTCCAATAACTGTTGTTGGGCTTTATAGGTCATAACCAGCACCTTGAATTGCATGCAGAAGTTGAGATGTGAAGTAACGAGGTGTTAGCCTTGCGAGGTAGTCATACAGGGAACATGCCCAGATGAAGTAAATATGCTTTATTATAATATTATATCAACCGAATCTTGCAAGTCTGAAAGTACATTTCTCCCTTGTCACCTTTGCAAGAAACTAGGGTGGGTCCCTTCTGAGGCCTTTGCCATGCTGCCATTACTTTTGCCAGCTTAGCTGTTTTTTATTAGAGCGTTCCCCAGGCTGTGGCTCTTTCTGCTGTCTCCCCAGGACATTCCAACATACCATTACACTAGGATTCGAGTGCATGTCTGAAGGGCTTCCCAGTCCACGAAAGGGCACAACTGTTACATTAGAGGAAGTTGTGCAAATACCTTCCTTGGCACACCTGCCACCTGCTCTCAGTTTACAAAAACTACTCTCCTCCCCTTCTTGGGTCTCAACTGGTGCAAAACCTGGTTGGGCACAATTCTGGGAGAGGATCTCCCCCCAGGCCAAACTAGGCATCTGTTACAAGCCAAGTCAGCATCTTCATCCATAGTAAGATCATGAATAAAGGCAGCTTTGTTACATGCCAACCTGGCATTCATGATCAGCACCTGGAGCCGAGGGCCAGTGAGGATACAGTTGGACAGTGGATGGACAGTGAACTGCTTTCAAGCTGTGGCCCCATGTCCCCACCCCTAGTTCCCTGCCATGCTTCCCTCTGCCGTCACTCTTGCGATAATCCTGTCTGCCCTTTCTCTTCTCCCAGGTTAAGACACATTTGCACAATCTTTCCTTTACCTACGACACACACAAACCTGACCCAGCGCCCCACAGCTGTTTTCCTGTGTACAGGATGGATACTGTAAGCTGGCCTCTCTTGCAGGAACTTCTTGTATGTCTTAGAATCCAGATAGATTAACTTCCACATCATACTTCAAAGCCTGATTCAGATATTGGAGAAAAGCTGCCTTGAGGCCATGCTTAGTATCAAAACTTTTCATTTGGAATTCAGTTATTCAGAGAAACATATTTTTTTTGTTAACAAATAGCCCTTTTTCATAGAGCCAAGGCATATCATAATTCTCAAAATTTAAATATCGAGAAGCAGGTTTTTTCCTATCTCCATATACCTTTCTTTAAACTAGTTAAGTTTTTGTTGAAACAGAGAGACTGAAATGCCAAACGAAGTGCTGTTATTACTTTTCATTGTCCTGACAGTCATAAAGCAAGGTTAATCATGCGTAGGCAGGCATGTTTCCATGACAGCTCCAGTTGAGGCTGAATTTGTTTCTGAAGAAACTGGGACTTAATTGTCTATAATACTTTGGGTGACAAAACATGTTTTTTCTTCCTTGTTTCAAGTGCAGTGTGAAATACAGTTTTATGGGAGCTCATTTGTTGTGTTCATGAAAGAAACTTACAAAGCGGAAGAAACTCTTCCAACGTCTTATTTAAAGTCTTTTATAAATATGATTCATTGCAGTATAGTTTGCTTTAAATGCTGTTGCTTAGGATAGGAGTTAACTGAATGGGGAATAATCATATTCAATAGTTGGAAAGTTGGACTGGATCCAGAAAGACCTGGTTGAATCCTCACTGCATAGTGGAGTTCACTAGGTCGATGTTTCTTAAACTTGGATTTTAATTATTTATATGCCACCCATAGTCGCTATGGATAATGAGATGGGTGCCATATAAATTTAATAAATGGATAAAATATTGTATTGCTTTTCAACATGGGCTGGCAAGTCATTTAGATTTCACAGATCCAAGGACTATACTTTAAATCAGGGGTGGGGAATCATGACCTTTTTATGACTTGTAGACTTCAACTCCCAGAATTCCTAAGCCAGACTGCTGGGCCAGAGATTGTTGCTGCATTGTTTGATCATGCTATAACTTCACTAAATAATTATTGCCATTTGGTGCTTGTTTTACATCAAAAAGACAGGCAGGCAGATAAATACTGGACAATGGAGCTGATTGCTGAGGTTCCTTTCTCAGAATGTAGTTCTCTGCATGTTTATTTAGAAGTGGGTTCATTGAATAAAATGCAGCTTATTTCTTAGCCATAGATAGGAGAGCTAGACAATGGTGTGGGAACTGAATCTGGCCCTTTTAGGTACTACATTAATTACAGTATTGGAAACAGAATAGCATAGTTCTATTAGATATTTTTCTCTGGAAAGGAATGAACTATGCCAGTTTGATGTAAAGACATCAGGCTAGAAACTGGGATGCCGGTAGTGAAAGAATAAAAGGAGTGGCTTGATATGGGGTAGGTTTTACCCAGACGCAGCAGAAGAGATACATTATTAGGGAAGGACTCTAATGTGAAGACATGCTAGGTGTTTTCAGAGCACCTGTTTCCATCCAGAGGCTGCCCAAAGGGATGGGGTATGCTCAGAGCCTCTAAGACTGAGCAGAATAAAAATCCAAAGGGAGGAGGGATGGATATATAATGTGTGTGTGTGTATTTACACACACACACACACACACACACACACAGAGGTAGTCCTCAACGTATAACCACCATTGAGCCCAAAGTTGCTAAGTGAAACATTTGTTAAGTGAATTTCACCCATTTTATGACCTTTCTTGCCACAGTTGTTAAGTAAACCACTGCAGTTGTTAAATTAGTAACACAATTGTTAAGTGACTCTGGCTTCCCTCATTGACTTTGCTTATAAGAAGGTCTCAAAAATTAATCACATGACCCTGGGGCACTAGAATCATCATAAATATGATTTTGTTGCCAAGCATCTGTATTTTGATCAGGAGACCATGGGGATACTGCAACAACCGTGTGAAAAATAGTCGTGAGTCACTTTTTTCAGTGCCATTGTACCATTGTACCTTTGAATGGTCAAACTGTTGTAAGTAGAGGACTACCTGTATTCTGCCTTTATTTGTTCAACTCAGGCCAGTGTGCATAATGCTCCCACATCCTGTTTTCCCCACAATAACCCTGTGAGGTGGTTTGGGCTCAGAGAGAGGGGCTGGCCCAAAGTCGCCCAGACTTATCGAAGTTCAACTGTGCAATAATCACTGTCTGGGGGTGGGAAGGGAGCCAGCTACTAAAACTATTCTGTCATCATCAGATGAAGTGAAATCCAGCATTTCCTTCTGTAACAAAATATCCCCAGCTAATGCATTCTTTGATAATTACCATATATCTGTTCAATGTTATGAAATATCTTCGAGAGATGCCAGGTTTCTCTTGAACACATACAGCATTGCACTTCTCAAATACTGGTCATTGATGGTAGTATTTGATGTTTCCTTATGTGATAGATTGTCGTCTGCTTGTTGCATGTATTCATCTTTTTGCTTTTTGTACATAGTCAATGACAGAAATAGAATTTGATCTGATTTGATCTTCCACCATCTGAAACCAGCTTTGCTTACATCCTGTCAAATTATTCTAGGATCAGTGGCCTCTGATCTGCCTAATTTCTAAGTTTGAGGAAAAGATACATAAAAGAATCTCTTGTCTGACTGGTGCTTTCTGCTAACAGGGTTTTTAAAAATGAAATAGCCATGTTTAAGGTTTCTACCTTACTATAATAATATTTATACATACCTGGAATGATGCCCCCCATCATAAGAATACCTATTTTGATTTGTATCCTGTGTAGCACATTTCTCTTTAGACCCTCATACAATTATTATTTTTCTTGTTCATTGCATGGAGCAAAGAGGCAACAACCAATCCTGGGAATGTTTCATTGCAAAAATAACCTGCTCTGATTATGCTGATCTGGTACCTTGCAATCCTTTCTATCTCCTCTCAGTGATGGCCTGGCCTCATCGTTGTCCCCATAATCCTGATTTATTCACTTGGCTACCTCTGCAGGATACTCCCTCCACTGTTCCAGAAAACAGGGTGACTTAATGAAATGATGCACAAGGTCATCTTGAGCGAGCATACCTAGAGACGATGCGGTGCTGCAGTGCTACAGAACTTCTTTTTTTGGCAAGGGCTCCTCACTTCTTTTAATGTATAGGCCCACTCCCCTGACCTTGACAGTAGGGAGGGGAGAGTCCTCTTGCACTAGGGCCAAAAGGGAAGAGGGTGAGTGGAGAAAGAAGGTGGCATTTATTTTTGACTGCACATCGCCCTGGGCATCCATAGATGAGAATTTCCTTGCCTCAGTGATTCTGCCAAGGACACATGTAATAGGTGGCTGTTTAGCTTGCTGACCTCCAAAATAGATGAGGGGGAGAGCGGGAGAAAGCGCCCATCCAGCGCTCTGGGAAAAAGACTGATAACATGTGGCCATAAATCAGATACATGTATACTTGTTAAAGCAGTTGGCTTAACAGCTTTCGGATGAAAGAGGGGAATTATGTAATAACATTCCAGGCTGTGGCTGGCTGGGAAATCATGATATGTAACAGGCAGACTTGTCTTTGTTCTGTCAGTGGAGTGGGGTCAGTCCGCGTGGGACGTGTTTGAAGCAGACCTTGGCTTTACAAGCTTCTTTTCTGCAGAGGTGGGATAGTCCAGTATTTCTGTTCAGTAATGGGCAATATTGTACCGGCTGTAAAATGAGTCATAGGAGTTGATCAGCTATAAAGATTACAAATTCAATGTTTTCTCAACCGCATCATTTCTGTAATCAAAATAAGGTCCTCTTCCTCGCGAAGCTTTGTGGGCAGAGAGAATTCCAGATGTCTCCTATGTGACCTGCATTTGTGATGCTAGTATGGGGTTAAACTAATCGTGCTCCAATAGTCGCCTGCAAGGGCATCAATACAGCCATTTCCATCTCTTGGTACTAATGGAAGAATGATTATGCCAGACACCCCCCCCCCATTATC
>JANHFL010004261.1:271839-282309 GCA_032468155.1 Oxyrhabdium leporinum
CCCCTAGAAACCTCATTTTTAGCCGCATGTGTGAAAAACTAAACCTCTAGTAAAAATGAGTCGGGCACCTGTGCTCAATACTGGAGATTCATGAAATGGAAATGTTAAGAATTTAGACCAGTATTTCTCATCCTCAGCAACTTCAAGATGTGTGGACTTCAACTCCCAGCATTCCAGTTTTGCTGACTGGGGGATTCTAAATGTAGATTATGCTGCATGGTTAACAAGGCAAGACTAGTTTATTTATTTATTTAGCATATGATATACATGGATTAGCAATATATTTTAACGTCTCACCTAGATTAGACAAAACACAAAACATAAGTGTTAAAAAGATCTATGTTCAAATACTAATCATTGAAGCACAACGTTGTTTATATTTTTTTAAAATCAGATACTGGAATATGCCCTCAGTTTATAGCCGGTCACGATGTGATCTTCAATTTGATATGAGACCCTGTAGTCACCCTGAGGGGAGGATATTATGCCCCATTTATACAGAGTGTCCTGGCTGACGACATGTGAGGTACAAATCTTGTTCAGGATTATCCATTACTGGCAGCCACACTATTCTGTCCTTTCCTAGCTCTCAAAATTACATGGTAATGAAAACGAACACCAATACATGGCAGGGGAGTAGACTTTACTCATGCAGAGGACAGGCAGTTGACTTGGTAGATCTCACCAGTCTGGGTTCTGGTGATTTCTGCCACTGTTCTGTTCAACAAAGTTTGTACACTGCATACAGGAAACATTAGGCAGAGAATGAGCAAGATCTTTGGGATTGCCTGTAATTTTATATATATATGAAAATGACAGCAAATGCCATTATTTTAGGGATGCCCCCAGCATGTTAGTAAATAAAAAGTGGTAGCTATGCAAATATTGACCATATTTGATGGTAGCAGGTAGCAACACTAAGCTGTGCTTGACTTTTCAAGGGGAGAAAAAAGCTAAGCAGGCTCAAACCTGGCTAGTACCTGAATGGGAAACTAGGATATCCCAGACTATATGATAGATGTAGGGTTTTTTGAGCTATGGCTGTACTAGGATTTAGAGTTAGATCACAAGAGGTGATTTCTCTCCCCCCTCCCCCCATGTCTTTTTTAAATTCCATCTTTTTTTATATATAACTAAGGGCAGCAAACATAGCAATATTCCTTCCTCCTCCTATTCATTCATTTGCTGTAAGTTAAAGAAAGCATATAAGAGTCTCTATTCCCTTCTCCCAGTTCATTCTCCTAGCAACCCTGTGAGATGGTGCAAGCTGAGAGAGGAAGCCAGCGCTAAGGCCACGGATGAATTTACTGTTTGAGAAAGAAAGAATTTACTGTTTGACAAGAAAGAAAAGAATTGTTAATCCCTCATTTTTGGAAATAAAAAAATCTGTATAAGTAAAACTTTCCATTTGCAAGTAAGGTAGACAGCTATATTAGACATGGGCAACGTAGCTTTGTTAATTCTTCAGTAAATCTTCCTTGACTTAAGAAAGGTGTTGCCTTTGTGCACATACTGTACTAGATTTATTTTTCTCATGGTCAATATGATCTTGCCTATGGGCTTACAGAAACGCTTAGTTTAGCAGGTCAACATTGGAAACGCACTACAATTCTGATTGCCCTGACTACCCAGAGATCAGTCTAAAATGCATGCAGCGTAGCTGTTTGTGGGAAAAACAACATTAATACTCATTATCTGGATGAAGCAGCATATGGTACTGTATCTGGAGATAATAGGATGAAGGCCGTTTCTTTTTTTCCTGACTTAGAGAAATAATAAACGCAGAGGAATTCTTACTGAATTCTGCTTACACTGTGATTCTTATCTGCCCGTGAAGGATCATCAACTCGAAATTTGGAATACTGGAAGAGAGAAACTGTGATGATAAGAAGCAATTTTTATACCAAGACAGTCAGTGAAAGGTTTCACAAATCTTGGTAAGGCAAGGTTGCAACCATAGGCAAGTTATGTGAACTCGGCTGTTGTATGCTGAGATTTATCATTTTTAATGTGGAAGAACTCAAACTTTCTTGGTTCGTGCTGCCCTTAGTGTCTTAATATTTTTTTCATGATGCTCCTGGAAGTTTGTGCAGTATCCATTAGAAGTCTGTTACTGTGTTATTTTCGATTGCTCCTGTGAATTAACTGTAGTAGCCTGAGGCACCTTGGCACATGGTTTGAAAATCATGGGCTTCGTGTAATATCCAACCTATTAATATGTACAGGTATGAACATTAAATCAGCTTAATGCCTTCTACAAACCAGTCGTCTGTGAGAGCAGCCAGCTACTTGCCTTGAAGCAAACATAAAGGGCATTTTTCATGTTACAGATTCAGCCTGGTCCAAGTAACTCTTACTTTTGCAAATGTGAATCTTGGGTTCAAATGCCCATTGTGCTAATATCACTGGATTACACTTAAAATCCATAATATGGGATTCCTATGATTGTGACAACACTGTAAAGCATTCTCAGATAAAATTTCTCTATAGGCACAATTCATCTGTAACCATGTTAAATCCATAGTGAATTAAAAGGCTTTCAAAGTGTGAATTGCTATAACATTTGGTTGTTTAATGAAAATCTGACTGATGCTAATATATTTGAAAATCATGCTACTTGCAGACTATAGTGGGTGCATCATTGGTAGGCCTGAAGGGTCAGGTTGAGACTGATCACCCTGGAGAAGGTCTAACTGGTTGTGTCAATTTCGACTTGATGACATTATTCAATTACTGTATATATTTTACTCTAGAGCAATAATACTGATAATAGCAACCACTAGATGGCAGTATGAATGTAGCATTATATGCTCTTTTAAATACAGATTATTTAAAAACAAGAAAACCTGTAATTACATGAGCCTGTATTTTTCTATAGATATTGCAATAAACGTATCGGGGGGGAAAGAAAAACTTACTAAGCAACATTCTAGATAAGTTTGCTTATTGAAGTCAGCTTTGAAGTACCTTCATTATGTGTTTTTTTCCCCCTTATCCTTAGGAAAGATTTGAAGCACTTTTCACAATCTATGATGCTCATGTTACATTCCAGTTATTTAAAAGCTTCCGAAGAGTAAGGATAAACTTTAGCAATCCAGAAGCAGCAGCCAGAGCACGGATAGAACTCCACGAGACAGATTTCAATGGGAAAAAACTGAAGCTATATTTTGCCCAGGTATATGTGTTTCTTATTTGAATCCCCTGCTTTCTTTTAAAAACAGAAATAGTTTCCCAGGGGGCCTCCTCACTTCTGCTCCATATCACCTATTAGTGCAACAGTTTTTATGTTAGTTAGTATGATTATTTTGCCTTTTAAAAGCCTGTTTGAAATCCTTACTGGCAAACCCTGCCTACCTTGTGATTCTCCTGAGGCAAAAGAAGCTGCTTTCATAGGGTACCTGTAGTCCTTTCACCACAAAAATAGGCTTGGAGAAGTTAAAGACTTCCTTCACGAATAACTCGTCAGGACAGCAGACAAACAAAATGGATAGAAAAAATCCTGCCTACTGGGAAGTCATCTTCATGTGGACCATTACATTTCTTGCAGATATGCTCTGATGTGCTATATCTTAATGGTCAGAGAATCAGGATTGTCTCAGCTTGATACTACATGCGCACACACAAAGCACAAACAGTGTTCTGGGCTTGGCAAAGAACACTGCATTAAAAAAAAAGATTATTTTTTACAGAATATTATTTTTGTGCCCTGAATGAGAATATATCTGCTGAACAAAACTCCGCATTGGCGACAGGAAGGGCACCCAGCCAGTAAACACTCAGCTCTATTCAGTTGCCCAGACTCCACCCTGCAAGGGATTATGGGGTCATTAGAAGATGATGATGATGATGATTTCTGTGCCCTGCATCAGTTACGCAGAATATCTCTCTTCTTTATTTCCACTCTGGTAGTCCTACAAATAGGCAAGAAACTCTGCAATGTATGGAACCCTACACGGAATCTTTCCACCTTCTTCTTTTTGATTCATTTTCATCAGCTCAGAATTCAGCAACATTCGCCATGAACTGTAGGCTATCTACATGGCTATATAGGCTTTTAAAAATATTGGAAGGTCACAAAAAATTCTACTTCATCCACAGTTAGAGATAAAATCTTAGCTTAGTCACTGATTCTGCAGGGAGTCTTCAGCTTGTGCAGCTGTAGAATAAAATAGAAATGACCTTTTTGCTAGAATACTGAATAAGTGGATTCTTAATGGATGGGTACTTAATTTGGTTCAAGCAATGTGTTATTTACTAACTACCCTGGTAACTGTTTAACTCAAATAGCTAGAAGAAAATTAACTATGCATTTGGAATCCAGTGTCTTGTCCAATCAGTGAAATACAACCCCAAATAATCTTTATAGCTTTCCCAATCTTGTGTCCTTTAGATGTGATATATTATACAATAACTCCCAGCATTTTTAATGGAAATATTAAAGGAGAAAGCAGGACTAGAGAGACTTTGTAAAAATAAATAAATCTGATATATTAATTGCCTTACTGTTCTGACCACATTTGTTTTTTCAGGTTCAGGTGCCAAGTGAAGTGGGAGACAAATCTTACCTTTTGCCCCCCCAACCTGTCAAACAGTTCCTGATCTCACCTCCTGCATCCCCACCCGTAGGCTGGAAGCAGAGTGAAGATGCTACGCCTATGATAAACTATGACTTGCTTTGTGCTGTTTCAAAATTGGGGCCTGGTAGGAATGTTTTATTTTCTTCCATGTTCTGTACTGATGCATCTATCTCTGTACAACGCCTACTACTGAGGAATTCACCTCTGTCAAAGATGATGATGACACGTTTTAGATAGTTTTAGAAGGCATGTTTGTAGCAGACTCAGGCTGTTAATGAGTATGAACTTTGAAGGGTGTTTAATTACCATTAAATATCCTTTAAGTCATAATAAAAGAAACCAATTAATCTTCATTTCATGTTTGTGAGCTCCATGAATTGGCCAATCCGTAACATAATTTGTTGGTCTAGGTAGGACCTTGGCCTCTTCCAGCTTCAGAGCTCTTTAAGTTAAAAGCAATTTTTCATGATAAACCATAGCAAATAGTCCAGCAGATGTCAAATATGGCATCTTGGTTGATACATAATGTTATCAGAGAGTGTTTCAAAATATTATATTGGAGGGTTTGTGTTCAATTATATGGCAACTGTTCTGTGAGATCCTATAAAATTCGTATCTATACATCTATATTATCCTTCCCCAACCTGGTGCCCTTGAATTGTATTGGGTTTGAGTTCCCACAGCACAGACATGGGGCATTGATGTCTAATATCTCTGGAGGGCCCCAGAGATTATCAGTCTGTATACAATAAGTATGATAATTAAAGAGCTTGGAATGATGTGCCCACCCTGGTTTTGACTGTGGCACCACTCTCATTTGTGAAATGGGACATAAGAATTCAAAGGGCCCTGTTGCCCCTCTACCAGCCTTCCTGCTGCATAACAGACCTTTACTACTCAGTGCCCTGACTGGACTGGTAGCAGACTTCCTCGAGTTTATAGTTCTGGAGGACTCTGCCTTCCTTGGACATTGAATTAGAGGCAGCTCGGGAAGTTATGGTCTCTATGGCAAGTGTACAGCAAACTGGCTGGAGAATTCTGGGACTTGAAGTCCACGCATCTTAAAGTCGTCAGGGTTGAGGAACGCTGCTACGAAGGGTTGCTTAACATGCTTGTCATACTCTCTAGGGGAAAAGTACGAGCTTCATGCTGGAACCGAATCCACTCCAAGTGTCGTGGTCCATGTGTGTGAAAGTGAAACTGAAGAGGAAGATGAAGTGAAAAATCCCAAGCAGAAGATAGTGCAAACTCGGCGCCCAGACCCACCGCCTGCCTTAATAAGTGAAACAAAAACTCTTGAATGTATGCTAGAAGTAGGAGGTGGGATGCACTACTGATTCGAAGCTATTTAATCACGGCAGTGGATGATTACTCCCATTTGCATTGCTGCATCCTGCATAGCAGCAACAGACTCCTCTTGCAGTCATCTCACATCAAGAAGACATTTTGAAGAGCACTTTAATTTTTAAGGTCAACTTCCAAGATGTAGCAAATCCACTAGGCTGCCAATCCTAGGAGAGTGCCATTTCTGGTAATCTGTGTTACCATCCTCTTGGTGTTTGTAAAGCCGAAGGAACTTGGCTGCTGCCATTTATATATGGGCTACCACATGGTTTTGTATGTGAGTCTCTCATGCATATTTTTGTGTGCTGATGTATACCATGAATCTGATTCACTTGATGTTCTAAGTAATCTAGTGACAAATTATACATGTAATGTACAATGTACATTGTTATCAGTAGGAGAATCTCAAACTGTTTTTGAGGTGATAGAATCAAATATTCAAGCAGGTTTGTTTTTGTGGTTTCTGGGTTTTTTTTCTTATAGGTGCCATAGTTGTATGTGTTGAATGTCAAGGTATTCTTGTGAATTGGTGTAAGACAAAACAAAAACAAATTGGGAATTGTAATAGTTCTTTTCTGCCCACTGCAATTAGGAAAAATTTTTAAAATTGAAATGCCTACAAGGATACAATGGAGAATGGATTCAAAATCTTTGGAGCACATCTTCTTAATCTGTAGTTTTCGACCTACTATAGATATGTCCTACATGAGATATTTCCAAAGCAAGGAGTGTCTTCTCCTGCAGCTTGTTCTTCATTGCTTGTTTTCAGAATATTCTGGTTGGCCAAGCAAGTAGATAGCCTTCTCACTCTTCACTTTCCCATCACTTTAACTGTTTTCCATTTGTGTGTGTATGTATCATTTCTAGAATCAGATCACACATGCTGTGCCAAGATGTTTAGCCGTGGTTTGTTCTACAAGCCATAGTAACCTGGTTTATTGATGAAGCTAAGCCAAAAAGAAACCAGATGCATTATGTCTTATGCAATATGTGAATCAGCCTGCTGTCTTATAGAAAATGCAAGTCAACATTTCCCAGTGAGCTTCTGGTTGAATTGCTTGTTTATTGCCTGATTTTCTTTTTCTCCCTGGCATCAAATCATGTAGCTTAATTATTTCTGAGGAAGAAAGGAAGAGGTACATCAAGATAACTTGCATTCTGCTGTGCAGGAGGAAGGTGACCGTTCAGGTACAGAAACCTGAGAAATAAGGTTAGACCAGTTGTGTAAATTGTTCTCTATGCCTGCCTTTCTCTTCCCAATGTCTTTCTGCAAAATACTACCTTTATTCAATTATTTCTGTAATACTACATGTCTGAAAGTAAATACTTTTTATGGCTGAAATAAATGGAAAAACAGATACAGGAAGTGTTGGGTTCTACTTTATCTCTATAAGCATCAATTAGTACAGATTCTTTGTGATTCAGATTAAATTCAGGGCAGTGTCAGGTTTTCACCTTCTCTCTTTTTGTTGATGCATCCTAGAGTTGGAGATGGTTATCCTATTTTCCTTAGAAGTGCTAGATTTGGACAGCCAAAATGCAGATGACCACCAGATGGCAGCACATACGGTTTTCTATTCTTGTTCTCTTTGCTGCCCCTAGTGGTCATTGAATTTTTGTATCTCAGAGTTAAAATTAGAGATTAAAAGATGAGCAGTTCTAGTTCTGCTGCTCATCTTTTAATCTCTTCTTGGCCCAATTCCCAGAAAAAAAAGCCCCTTTGAATTCTTTGCATTTTTACCATAAGAAAAAGTGAGGAAATCACAAATGATGCCTAGCTGCTTTATAGTGATTCAAGATAGTATTATTTAATTTTAAAGGATTTTGCAGTTGTAGTAGATGAATTCTTGGCTGGAAGCATATATTACTCTCATACCGAAAGAAGATACAGACCGACAACGCATTAAAAACTATAGACCGATATCATTATTAAATGCGGATTATAAATTATTTGCATTAATAATGGCAGAAAGACTGAAAAGATTTTTAAATGAATTTATACATACAGATTCTCCGTCTAATATATAAGAATCCAAAGGATCATTGAACAATTTATGCAACTGTAAGCTCTTTCGATGCAAATATTAATTTAGAAGGAGATGACTAAACGCTGCCAGAGTAAACCTTAGTTTTTACTGTTATTTTAAGAACAAAAATCCAGCTGAAGTTTCCCACAATGTGACTTAATTCTGATATGAAGTCAAAATAAAACTCAATATGCTTATTCTGTAGAGAATTATTGATTATTGACAGTAAAATGGTGAGGACTCTGCTTTGTCTCTGCTACAGTGGTATATTGTGGAGTACTGAACACCATTTGGGCAAAATTAGAGTCCATTAAATGATATCCAGGAATCTCATCAGTGCTCTGGATTTGTGAAGTTGTGTGCTTAGTTCTCTTGTTGCTGATGGATTATAGAGCAATATGACGAGAAGCTCAAAAGTTGTGATGTTTGCTAGCACACTGTTGTAGAACGTGGAGTTTGGAGTCTCAGCCTTTCATTACCTCCTACATTCTCAACTACATTCTCAAAAAGCTAGTGGGGAGAGGGAGAGGAGAGGAGAGGAGAGGGATTTGCTTGTCCCTACTGATGGTGATCAGCATAACTTTTCGGAAGACAACAGAATATGTGGCCATTGAACTGCCTTGTTTTCTCTGTAAAATGGTTGTGGCGCCTCTTAGGCAGAGAACTTTCAACACCATTGAAGGAAGCAAAAAGGAAAGTAAGCAAAGAAATATCCAAGTCCGAAATTTGGTTTAATTTTGTCTGCGGGGTTTTTTTATATACATTAATTGGTACTAGATAACAAGTGAGTTGGGTCATTGTTTTGGAGATAATTCCTTACCAGATTCCTCAATGTCTTCAAAATGGCAGAATTTCTAATGCAGCAACCCCCAACCTTTTGGGCACCTGGGGCTGGTTCTGTGGAGAGCAGTTTTTCCACAGGCCGGGTAGGAGCGTGGTTTTGTGGTTCTGCATGTGCTTCGGATGGGGCTTCCCTTGTTTGTGTGGACTGGTCCCTGGCAGGCTGTGGGCCAGTGCTGTTCCAATGTACTGGAAATGTTCTTAGAAATTCAGGGAGATATTCAAAGATGTATCTGACTTGAAAATAGTCCTTCACAATGAAATGTATAACACAGTCAAACATCAGGAGCTGATCACAGAAAATGTTTTATGACATCTTGTATTCATCCATAAAAAGAAATTATGATTATATTTATGTCATAACATGTTTTATAAAAATTGCCCAATTTCAATTCCATGAAAGTCATGGATCCTGGATTTTGGACATATTCCTGTAAGTTAGCCCATGTGAGGTATCAAAATGTTTTGCCCTACGATACATCACTTCACCCACCTAAGGTTACAGACATGAGTGTTTTAGTATTATATAGATAAAGGCAGGTTTTAATATTTTTTCCCATCCACAGTACCAAAGGGACTCAGATGGCTTTGCTGTGATTTGCCTTGTTGTTAGAATCTCATAGGCACCTGGTGGTCCATTTTGAAAACAGAACAACTGGCCTTGAGACTGATTTGACACAATTTTGTATATTCTCTCTCTCTCCTTCACATGCTTTGTAAGGGTTTAACATATTCCATGGCTTGGATTACATAATATTTGCAGCCAGGTAATGTGACGTGATCTGTATTATCTTTCAACAAACTCTGTGATCTTTTTATTTCTATTTAGGCTGATCAGGAAACAATTATCAGTGCTATTGAAGCTGTAGTTGATTAGTTAGTCAAGTATTTTGCAAGTGTCAAGGTCAATAGAAGGAAGAGATCCAGTCTTCATACGGTAATACCGGTAAATAAAATCCTGTCTTTTGGATTTTTTTTTAAATATTGCATATCTTTGCTTCATTGTACAGCCAGTAGAGTATATAAAGATAATCTGAATGAATAAATGACAAAATCATCCAGATGTGGAGTCTGCCATTGTGAAACGTAATTGTTTTCCCAGTTAACACAATTCAATTAAAGGGATAAGGAGCGGCAGTCTTGCGAATCATTAAACAGCCAGGGCTAATTTAGGCCTATTCTGCCTTATATAAATCTTAACAAACTTTGGCTCCCTTTACCATGACAGTTCTTTCTTCCAGAACTGTAAATATTTACTTACTGTTTACTCACGCATAGCTCTTGTTTCATTTCTAGGGTATTATGCTATTATCTTGCCAGCAAACTGCTAAGCCTCTTCTGCAGGTAAAAAAAATAAATAAATGGCTGTATTCATGTTTGTGAAAATAAACAAGGTGGAAGAGTCTTTTGTGAAATGGAGCTGCACAGGCCACCTGGAGGAGGAACAGAATTGAATACCCCTGCACAGCTCCAAATAAACGTTGGACTTGCATGCCAATTAGGAAAGCTTTCAATAGATTTCAATATTCGTTATTTGATGTGAGACTACCAGTGTTTGCTGTGCCAACTGGGGAATTCTGGGAGTCCACGCATCTTAAAGTTGCTAAATTTGAAAAACACTGGACAATCAGGAAATTAAACTAGACTGGAAATTATTATTTTTTTTTTTGGGGGGGGGGGGG
>JANHFL010004261.1:283825-302767 GCA_032468155.1 Oxyrhabdium leporinum
AATGAATGATGACAGTGGTGAGAAATTTGTAAAGATTGTACTCTCCAAGTTTTCCCAGCACGGCATCTGTGTTGACTACCTCCTCCTCTTCCACTTCCTCTTCCTCCCCATTTAAGGAGTAGGGAATTGTTCTGTGTTTAGTTAAGGAAGCGACTATCTGGAGTTCTGTTTATGAACTAGGAGCTATTCAGTGGTACCACCTGGCTACAGCTTTGAATCAAGAGGTGCTCAACAGTAGCAACTGCTCCTCCAGTGCATCCTTGTGGGGTTTTCAGCTGAGATCCTTCTTGTTACCATCTAAGCCTTAAAATTTCCTTCCCATTTGGAACTCAATTTTCTCTGCCCTCTTTCTGGAGTTTGGCCCCCAATTCCTATGAATCCTAGCTGCCCTTGGCTGGAGGGAAAATGGGTGCCCTTGATTCAAGAACCCATTCCAGAGCTGCTCCCAGCACATCACAGTATTTCTTTCTCTAGGAACTTGGCACTCTCATTTTTTAAAAAAAAGAAAAAAAAAGTCAAGGTCTTGAGTCAATGAGATGCTTTCTACAGGTAAACTGTGGAAAGCAACCGTATTTAGGATTATAAATAGCTTAGAAATGGTTTAACTATCTGGTTTTGTATATATGCCTTGTTTCCCATGTAGCTGCTTGTAGGTAAGGTGTATACTTGTGCTGCGTTGTGAGATTATACATCTCAATTCATTCTGCTCCATGTGGAATTTGAACTGGACCAGTTGGACGTGAGTCATCTGTCATAAAAGTCAGAGAGGAAGGAGAGGAGCTTGTGTGGTATAGTGTGTTGTACAGTAAGGGTTAGACTGGCTCCAGAGAGGCCCAAGTTTGAATCCCCCCCCCCCCATAGCCTTCAAAACTCCCCTAGTGACTTCGGAATGGGTTAGTTCTGCTCTTCAGGCTGCTGTTGTGGGTGAAGGAGAAGGAGGTATATTCTGTGTGCCACCTGGAGCTCCCAAATGAAAGGCAGGGTGGACATCTACCTAGTGTGGGATATACAGGTAGTCCTCGACTTACGACTACAATTGAGCCCCAAATTTCTGCTGTGAAACATTTGTTAAGTCAGTTTTGCCCCATTTTACCATCTTTCTTGCCACAGTTAAGTGAATCATTGCAGTTGATAAGTTAGTAACGCAGTTGTTAAGTGAATCTGACTTCCCCATTGACTGTCGTTGTTCAAAGGTCACAAAAGGTGATCACATGAACTGGGGACACAGTAACAGTCGTAAGTGTGAACCAGCTGCCAAGCATCTGAATTTTGAATCACATGACCATGGGCATGTTGCAACAACTCGTAAGTGTGAAAAACGGTCATAAGTCACTTTTTTTCAGTGCCGTTGTAACTTTGAATGGTCGCTAAGTGAACTGTGGGGAGTCAAGGGCTTCCTGTACGTGTTTTGGTAACACTCTTCCTGGCTTGGCAAAGTCGGCGCGGAAGCAGAACACGCTGTTGAAAGCAAGGATCAAGTCAGCACCTACCCAGAGAAGCGGCTCCTCTGTTCCCTTTCGATTGGCCGACAGAGCAGCCAGCAAATTGAATGAAAGCTTTGTTTGCCCACCCTCCCCAGTGGGAAATAAAGGTGCAAGATTGAAAAGCAGGTGTGTCTAGAGGGAAAAAGAAAGAGCTTTTATATCCAGGGTGCGGAAGAACGGAGTGCAGCTGGTGGGTGCTATGGGTTCCAACTCTCTCTCTCTCTCTCTCAGAAAAAAAGGGACTGGACTTCTTCCTATTCCCCCTGTAACATTAATTTGGCCACAGGAACATAGTTGGGAAACTGCTACTCCGAAACAGGATTGTTCCGGGATACAGGTGGCCCTTGACTTACGACCACAATTGGGATCAGAATGCCCATTGCTAAGCGAGTCGGTTGTTAAGTGAGTCACGCCTGATTTTATAACCTTTTTTCTTTTGCAACAATTGTTCAGCAAATTGCTGCGGTTGTTAAGTGAATCATGTGGTCATTAAGGTTGCAAATGGTGATCACATGACTTCAGGATACTGCAACTATCGTAAATACATGATAGTTACCGAGTGCCTGCATTTTGATCAGGTGACTATGGGGAATGCTGTAAGTGGGAGGACCAGCCGTAAACCACTTTGTTTTTTCAATGCTGTTGTAACTTCAAAGAGTTGTTAAATACATAGTTGTATATCAAGGATTACCTGTGAATGATCTCCATTGCTTTCAAAATCTTGAAAGCCACGTATTGATGCTTTTTGCATGTCACACTGAATGACCAACCAGCTAACCTCATTTGTGTGTAGTGTGTTATGCAAAGCTTGTCTAGCTTAGGGGTCAGTCATATGTGCACAGCTATAGAGAAAAGAAAGGCTGAGTCAACAGCTCTAATCTACAAGCCACCCTGGCTGAGTTGCTACAGTTTGTAAAGTGTTAAGACATTGGATTACTGTATTCTTCCTCTTTTTCCTTAATGCGGCTGAGCAAGTAACTCTATCCCCAAAATAGGAAAAGAGGAATCAAATAGAATTGCTTACTTCTCAGTTGTCCACACAGCTGCATGTAGAAGTGTGTACAGTCAATAATCTTCCCATGGCACTTTCTTCCAGCAAGACTGACCTGTTCCTTAGACCCGTGTTTCTCAACCTTGGCAACTTGAAGCTGTGTGGACTTCAACTGCCAGGATTTTTCAGCCAGCAATGCTGGGGAATTCTGGGAACTGAAGTCCACACAGCTTCAAGTTGCCAAGATTGAAAAAAAAATCCTGCTTTGGACTAAGCTATATTGAATTTTGCTTCTTTGCTATTTATCTTGAGTGGAGGCTAAAACATACGATTAACGGTTGCAAGTACTCGGTATGGCTAGTCTAGTGAAGAGAAGGACCAGGGGGAAACATGATAGCAGTGTTCCAGTATTTGAGGGGCTGCCACAGAGAGAAGGGGGTCAAGCTATTTTCTAAGGCCACCTGAAGGCCAGATAAGGAATAATGAATAGAAGCTGATGAAGGATAGATTCCACCTAGAAGTAAGGAGAAATTTTTTGACAGTGAGAACAATCAACCAATGGAGCAGCTTGCCTTCGGAAGTTGTGGGAGCTTTATCACTGGAAGCTTTCAAGAGATTGGACTGTCATTTGTCAGAAATGGTATAGGGTCTCCTGCTTGGACAGAGGGGTTGGACTAGATGACCTACAAGGTCCCTTCCAACTCTGTTAATCTGTAAATGTTTGTTGCAGTTCGAAGGGCAGAATATTGAGGAGAGGGTTTTTTGGACCACGAGTGACAAAATAATAGCTAGCAAAATCTCTCCTTCTTGAAAGAAACAGTCAGAGGCAAACGTCTTCCAAAAATGGAAATGTCTTCTAACTTGTGTGTCATTTGGTGCTTAACGTCTGCTTTAAGATAACATTGACTCAGCCTTGCTGCCACCCTCCCCAAAAGAGGGACAACCCACCCACTCCACTCCGCTTTGACCCATCAAAGCCTCATGAAACAGCAGTGAGATGTTCCATGGTAGCCTTTAGGGGACATGGATTTGATGCCTAGGATGGAGAAAGGATCCTGCATTAGAAATTGATAGTCAGCTGAGAGACAGGGAGGGAGGGAGAGAGGGAGGGAGGCAGAGATAGAGAGAGGGAGGGAGGGGAGGCAGGCAGGCCGGCCGGTTGAGCTGCAAAGGAGAACTTTGGAACAAGATTTTTTTTCAAAAAAGGAGAAGTTGGAGAAAGAGGATCCCTGACCACACTAGATGATTGGGTTACAAAAGTAGGTCATCGTTGGGTCCACAAAGGCACCATTCAATTGGAGGAGAATGACGGCCGTTATAGGTTCAGATTCAGAATTATTTTCATGTTTGCTGCTGCCCGTTTTGGCTGGAAACTCTGAGACTGCGGGTACACAGTGCAAACAACTTCGCAATTCAAAGCATTGAAAGCTTGGGGCAAAACTCTCAAGAGTCACCAATGGGGCAAAGAGCAGTGTGGGGTAGGGGAGGCATGTTGCCAGCAATGAGCTGAAGTTTCCTGTTAGTTTTTACTTGTGCTGCCGAAATTTCATTTTAAAAAGTTACATTATAGAGCTGAATTATAAGTTTCAGTATTAGCAGGTACTGGGCTCCATTCACCAGCCTTTTACAGCCAGCTATGATTTTTTTAACTATTTCTTCTGCCATGGGGATGGCCAGATGACCACTTATTTCCAAGTTTTAAAAAAGACCCATCCTGTCTATTCAAGGTACAAAACTTGAAAACATTTGCTAATTGGGGTGAATTTCCTGCAATTACATCTGCAACCAAACACAGAGGCTGGAAATAGACAATAAAGTTGTTTTTAGATAACTAACATGTTTGAAAAAGCACTTACTGTTTATTATCTATATATGATGTATACTTATCCCATTTTTGCCCCTGGTAAACCTTAGCAAAAGGTTTTGTAGGGGTAGAATCACAAGTGGGACCTACATTTTAGTTGCTAAATGATGGGATAGTTAAGCAAAGGATCATATGACCAGACCCAATTTTGTCATCATTTTTACTGTGGTCTTTAAGTGAATCACACAGTCATTATGCGAAGCATGTAGCCGTTAAGGGATTCACAGAGTTGTTAAGCAAATCTGGCTTTCCCCATTGACTCTGTCAGCAATGGTATAGATCTCCTGCTTGGGCAGGGGGTTGGACCAAATGACCTACAAGATCCCTTCCAACTCTGTTAATCTGTATCTGACTTTGCTTGTTGGGAATCCTCAGGACACTGCAGCCCTGATAAATGTGACCAGTTGCCAAGCATCCAAATTGCAATCCCATGACTGTGGGAATGATGCGATGGTCATAACTTCAGGCTGAAGGTCACCTTTTTCAGCATTGCCCCAACTCTGAACCATTTTTAAATGAGTGGTCATAAGTGGAGACTACCTATATTGCTTTAAGGTGCTAAATTCAGGATCCTGGAGTTATTGCGTTATCATTCGTGATTGTTGTTATTAATGCTCACTTCCTTTATTTTAAGATCTTTGTACAATTATCAACAGATTGTGCTTTTTAAAGATGATACCATTTTACTTACGACCTAGATTCTGATGGATGCCCCCATCCCAGCGATCACATTATGGGTGCTCAGCAACCGCCTGCATTACAGCCACTTGCAGCATCCCACATTCACACAACCACGATTGCCAGAAACCAGTGTTTACTTCCAGCTTTTGGCAAAAAGCGCCCCTTGCGGACTTTGGGTTTCCTTAATGACTGCTGGGTTCACTTAATGACCACTGCACGAAAGAAGCAAAGTGTATGATGTGTAGGACCACCTGAGGTCACGTGATGACAATTGGCATGACTTACAATCGTAATTCTGGACTCAATTATAGCCACGAGTCAAGGACTACTTATATGTGGGTTTGTGCTTGCATGTTTATGTCTAATTAGATGGAGGCACTTAGCTGAGCAGGGAAGATGAAGCACAGTCATGCAGCCATTACAAAAATTTCAGAGTGAACGAGTTCTTAAAGCAAGGACCAAGACAAGAACGGATACTGTGCTCTATTCCCTTTTGCATATAGCCACTAGATCAGGGTTTCTCAACCTTGGCAATTTTAAAATGCATGGACTTCAACTCCCAGAATTCCCTAGCTAGCATTCTTTTACATTATTTAAAAAAAATGGATTGAAACTCACCCTGATATCCTTAGCATAGAGCGCCGCTGACTATGGACAAAATAGATGGTTTTAATTGCTTGTTTATAGCCATCCCTATATAAAGTCTGATCACCTGGACAAAACCAATGTATTTTGTGGAACCAGAAAGACTGTTTGCTGTATCAGTTGCAACAGATGCTGTTTGCCTGATGTTGGTGCCTCTCTTATGATTCTTCTACTGATTGCCTTTGCGTCATACTAATGATTTTTTTTTCATATTCTGTATAGCTGGAATCAAGATGACTACAGCAGCCCCAATGTCTGAATATTCCCTGCCTTGGAAGAATGTGACCACAAAGTCTCGAGAGCAAATCCTTTATCAGAGTAAGAAAAGGCAGGGGTGGCACTGGGAGATTTGATGGGCTTTTCACCACTAAAGTATGAAGAAACATCTTCAGGATCTGAATGAAACAGCTCTGGATTTTCTCTGGCAAGGTCCCAGTTGCTGCAGAGGGGATAGGATCTGAAGAGCTGGGTTAGCAATTCTTTCAACTGGGAACTGAATTGGAAATACATATGTGGGGGGTCCTTGGTGCTCTCTGAGCTTGGCTGTTTTCTTGCAGATGTTTCATTATCCAACTAAGTAACATCATCAGTGCTGGAAGTGAGTTGGGTTTGCTCTCTGTTTATGTACAAGTGGCTTGCCCTGTCAATGTTGATGGGAGTAGTGGTAGGAGTTATGTTTATCTTAAAGGAGTTAAAGGCTTCATTTCAGTAAGTTTTAGTTTATGGTGTCAGATGGTGGTATATGAAGATGGAATGAAGAGATACATGAGGAATGAAATGTAACTCTTTTTGTTTGCTTTCACTTTATGGTACATTTTCACAATCCATACCAAAACCCTCCAAGTACAGTTAATATAACACACAATATCTGAATTGTCATGTTAGATCATGCATTAAGAAAACAAAATCAGATATATCCAAACTGGTAAGTTGCTGATTTACCAGGAGAAAGCCACTTTGATGTAGTGGTTAAGGTATCAGGCTACAAACCAGGAGACCAAGAATTCTAGTGCTGTCTTAGGCACAAAGCCAGCTGGGCAATCTTGAGTCAATTCCTCTCTCTTGGCCCTAAGAAGGAAGCAATGGCAAACTACTTCCAAAATATTGCCAAATATTTGCAGGAGCTAGTCTGGCTGTTGCCATGAATTGACATTGACTCAAAGACACAAATAAATAAAATTACTGAAAAGTTGTAAAAGGAGGTCTCCCATTGGGGACACAAGGACATTCTCTCCCAGCGCCTCCTACCAAAAAAACAAACAAACCCACCTCTGCAGGACCATCACTGCCTTCATTACACTAATTAAATGAACGGTCATAAATTGAGGGCTACTTGGCTCTTAAGGGTGAAGTAAACCTATAATAAATGATAAAGTTTCTAACAAAACAGATAAAAATAAGATAAAATTTTGGGATATTTTTGTACGTATCCTAGAACACGGGAATTATATTTTATTATAAGTTGGCAATTAAAGTGTATTTAAAAGCCTGCGCATACAGGTTGCTGTTTTCCTTTCTTTCTCCTCATTAGGCTCTGGAGCAATAGTAGCAGCTATTGTCGTGGGCGTCGTAGTAATATTTACAACAGTTCTGCTCATCCTTAAAACGTATAACAGGTTAGTCATTTGATTTTTTCTCTCTCCAGTTCCTTTCATGCTTCAGGAGAACAGTCTACCGCAGGGCTGTCAAACTCTCAGCCCGCGGGCCAGGTGTGTGACGCGCTGGCCATGCCCACACCCGGTTTAGCAAAGGGGAAAAAAGTCACTATACGTCACGTGACGTCGCCGTGACGCTGTGAGTTTGACATCCCTGGTCTACTGACTGGATGCAATCACTCTGTTCATAGGCTTCTGAGCTGTGAGGGGGAGCAGTGACATCACATGTGTAATGACGTCATTGCACAAATGACATTATGAGGTGGATGTGCTTATTTTGACGCCATTGTATCTGAGGAAAGCTGTTATTCTGGTTGTGTGTTCTGTGGGTGCTTTTACCTCATAAATCCTGCTGTCGTCACATTTTTACATTCAGGGTCTCTGCCGTTTTCCTTTTGTGAGATGTTGCAAGCTCACGTGCCATTTTTGTTTATCAAAAAGACAAAATGGAGGTCATCCTCAACCTACAACCACAACCGAGCACAACATTTCTATTGTTCAGTGAGACGCTTATTAAGTGAATTTTGCCCCATTTTACGACTTTTCTTACCACAGTTGTTAAGTGAATCACTACAGTGGTTAAGTTAGTAACATGGCTGTTAAGTGAATCTGGCTTCCCCGTTGACTTTGCTTCTTAGACGGTCTCAAAAGGGACCCTGGGACATTGCAACCGTCATAAATATGAGTCAGTTGTTGCACATCTGAATTTTGATCATGTGACCGGCAATAGTTGTAAGTCTGAAAAACGGTCATAAGTCACTTTTTTTCAATGCTGCTGTAACTTCAAATGTCCAGTCACTAAATGAATTGTTTTAAGTCGAGGACTACCTGTGGAGAGAGAAGCCGGCCAAGAGTTGCTTCTGACTAAAGCAGCCTAAAATCCCTATAAATAAATCCAATTGATTGATTAAATAAATTATGAGCACTTCTAGTGACAATCTCTTTTGTTAATTGCTGTATATAATCTGTTTTTAATATTGCACGCCATTCCAAATTCTTTTGAGCTGGACAGCCTTACAAATCTAATAAATTAAAGCAGTCACCTCTGGACCTCCTGAGCATTCTTGTTGTATACTGTACAGATAGTCCTCAATTCGCAATAATTCATTTAATGACCGTTCAAACTTATAATGGTACTCTAAAAAGTGACTTACGAGTGGTCCTCACAGCATCCCCACGGTCACGTGACCAAAATTGGCAATTGTCGTGTATTTGCAATGGTTGCAGCATTCTGGAGTCAGGTGATCACATCTGCAACCTTCCCAGCCGGCTTCCAACAAGCAAAGTCAATGGAAGAAACCAAATTTCTTAACAACCAAATGATTCACTTAAGTACAGTGATTTGCTTAATAACCATGGCAAAAAAAAGGTTGTAAAATCCAGAATGACGTATTTAACAACCATTTTGCTTAGCAACAGAAATTCTGATCCAATTATGGATGTAAGTTGAAAAGAAGTACCTGTAAAAGTACCTTTTAAAGCTGCAGAGAATTTGGGGAAGAATGGATATAAGAGAAAGAAAATCTCCTACAATCCCCCGCCCCTACCTTTTCTCAATTCATTTGATTTTAAACATTGTAAAATTTATTCTAAAAACAAAAAAATATTTCAGGAATATTCTCACGAATGGATGCTTTCTCAGAAGAATGGCCTGTGCATCAGGACTGTGATTTGCAAAAGCTTATCTACGACAGGGGTGTTTAGCTGTCAGGGCCCACAGCTTTTTGTCTTTTCTGCTGCACAACCAGCACACTAACACAAAGTCTGCTTGGTTCTTTGTAGGCACATGAGGACCAAACGAGAGCTGGAGCCAAAGAATGCAAAGACCAACATCCCCTCCATTTTAGGACAGGACAGTAGCACCTCTGCCAGGAACAGCGCAGTGACATTTGTCCCTGTAGACATTCACACGCCAAAACTAAGACTTTGAAGAGGCAGCAAGTGGAGGAATAATCAGCAAGAAGTTAACTCTGCGGACCCTTGACGAATGGAGTGGCTCCCATGGTCCACGTTTCAGTGGTCTGCTGGTCACCATTTTTTCCTCATGGAAGGCAAAAGATGACCTTTAAAGGCAACCAGTTGTGGAAATAATATGTATAAACTTGTTTGTTGGAAGGGATGGTGAGAAGCACAAGTACCATCATTCTTGGAACCAATCATGTCCATATTTTCTTGCTCTATTAATTTAGGTTCAGCTCCCATTGTCCTGTAAAGTGAATGTGACCTGCTGGATGGAGGTTCTGAGGATGTCAGAGAGCTTAGTCTTCATCTTGGTTTGTAGCAGATAACATAGGATCAGTATTCTTTCATTTTTTTGGCTCTTAAAAAGAAGTCGCTGCCATTATCACCAGTTGCCAACCCTCTTCCACCATGGTCAACTTTCAAAATTAGGAGTTCCTTGTTTGTTGGCAGGGTTAGTGCCTTTCTGTAGTGTTTCTCAACTTTGGCTCCTTTTTAAGATGGGGGGTTTCTGGGAGTTGAAGTCCACACATCTTAAATCTGCTCAAGTTGAGAAACACTGCTTACCCAGGCAAACAAAAAACTTGATTTCAACAGTCATATTTTGTTAGGCTGATTTTTTGCCAACCTCAATTTTTCTTGAGAATGAGTGTGTATTATCCAAGTTCAATTTTTACCTAACTGACAAGTGAGTTGATAACATTCAGTGGATCAAAGCTAGAATTTTAGGCTGCCTTGTCAGGACAGAAGATAGATGGAGACCTCTAGGAGAAGATGCTAGATATCTGTATATACAGAGTTGGGAGGGTTTTTTTCTCTCCTTTTCCTACGGGAAGGTGTCTTTAATGTCTTCCCTAAATGCTACCGGGAGGGAGGGGGGAAAGGGGGAGGGGAATCAGCAGATCGATTGTGCTGAATGCATAAAGTGATCCTGGCTATGTACATATCCTGGTGAAAGTGAACTGTCCTAGCTTAGAGTCTCAAGCACAGAAAACCATGAAGTGAATCTGAAGTGGGAATTCATGGAAAGGTTGTGACCCTTTTGTAAGGTCCCAGTAGATAGAATCCTGTAGTCAATTTAGTATGCTAAATTCCCGTTCACTTAACTGAGACTTTGCAACACAGAAATAGTTTTGGGAGATCAGCCTGCCTTCAGAGTCTTGCTGCTGAAGCATCTGTATTTATTTCCTCTCCTTTTTCCTTTGAAATAAACTGAACGGGGAAATTATAGTTTTAAATAGCAAGAAAATAAAATGTGGGATATGACTAGATCAGTGTGTGTGGGGTGGGGGGGTCTGATTCATTTTTATATAGCGATAGTGGATTTTTTAAAAAATTCCCATGCCAGGAATAATAAAAATTTCACAGCCAGCTCTTGGAGATTGTTTACCTGGATAGTTAAAACTTCTCAGCACAGAATGAAAAGGTTTTCCAATTCCTGACAGCCAATTCACTGGAACAGGAGGGTACATTGAAGCATTCAGGAGCTTTCAGGCTGAATAGCCCTGATCTAGTCCAGAAGGGCGCACATTTTGGCTTTGGGGAGATCTCGGAGGGCTGATTAATTTGATCCAGTGGGGTCCCGCCCTTTCTGTGTTGTCAACTGCCAGGTACAAACGAGAGCCAAGGAACAGGAGGATACATCAAGCCACCTTACTCCTCACTATCCTTTGGAACTCAGATTTTGTTTCAAGAGTACCAATTTTCTTTCTAGCTGCTCTTTCTCTGATCTGAAGCCCAAGAGGTATAAGAATCCATTTGCTCTTGGGATCCAACTGGTTCCTATTCCAGCTGGTTGTAATAAGAACATGGTGTCCAAGTTTGTCCTTTTCCCTCCGTCCTCCCCCTCAAATTTGTCTTACGGAGTTTTAAACTGTTAGCCAGCAGAGAGAGGATGCCTTGTTTTTAACATTGTGTACCACACTGAGTGCATGTTAGGTGCTTTATAAATGAAAAATAAGAATTAAAAGGTACTTGATACTGAATCTCCAAGGAGGTGTTCAGGAACTCCTTTTGCGACATGTTTATTTGAGTTCTTGAACTTCAGAATTTCAGGGACAGGATCAGTAACTTTATCCACATAGGAGAAGTGTTTGGTCTCCATAAAACCTCACATTCTGCATGTACAATTAACAAGGGAATAATTTTTCAGAAGTGATTCCAGTCCACATGTTCTGTTCTAAGGATAACTTTTAGAAATTTGGTGAAAATTGCCAAAGCAAGATAACAACATAACTCACCATTGACAAAAATTCAAGTTAAGTATCCAGCATTTGATTATAGTACAGTTCCTAACCAGACCTGAATATTAGTAGCTCTCTATGAGAAAATGTTATTTTTTTCAAAATACAGTAATAAAATATCAAGATTTTATTATATCAATATAATATATTAAATAGTATTTAATATAAGTAGTCCTAGACTTATGACCATAATGGAGCTTGTAGGTTGTAAGTTAAGGTTGTAAGTCATGAAAGACATAAAGCGAATTGTCACATGACTGACCTGATTTTATGACCTTTTTGGGCAGTGTTCATTAAGCAAACTAGTTGTTCATTATGGGCCAGTTTTCCTGAAAACTGGAAGTAAATGTATTTAATTATTTGTTAAATTTCTTTGCTGCCCTGGGGCTACACTGGATGGCTTACAAGAGTAAAACAGAAAAATAAATGATAAAATGTAAACGTAACAATAACAAAGCAATGAAACAGTGAAAATAATAAAAGTACAATACTGTAATATGAATTAAAAGATGGGTGGAGAGGGGCAGGAAGCTCAGGGGGAAGGTGATTAGTCCATTAGCCACCTCCATCTTGGGTTTGAGCAAAAATGTAAAACACAATCGCTGTTTACACGGTTGTGTAAATGTGAGCCAGTTGCTAAGTGCCCAAAATGCAGTTACACGATGGCGAGAGATGGGGTGACCGTTAAAATTTCAGAACTGAAATACTGGATGACTCAGGGAAGCAGCACAAATTTTTTTGTACCTAAAAAAAGCCACACAAATGCACACAAAAGCATTGCTCCACCTCATAATTCAATCATAGCCTGATTTATGCATGTATCTCATCCCTGTTCAAATTCAATGGAATTCATTACCTGATAAGCAGGTTTACGATGACAGTCTGAACTGAAGGGAGGATTAAATTACCAACTTAATTCCCGCTTAGGAATCCCTCCACCCCTGGGGTTTTCACTGCTCTGATGAAGTTGCCTGATTCTCCAGACACCTTCAATTGATATCTAATGAAAAAAAAATGTTGTGCACTCTGCTCTTCTCACTTCTTTGAAGCATCCTTTGATGGGAAAAAAAAAGGTGATGAAGAAATGAGTAGGACTGGGGGACGGCAACATGATAGCAGTATTCCAGTATTTGAATAGAGGTCAATTTATTTTCCAAAGCACCAGAGGACAGGACAAGAAACAATGGATGGAAACTAATCAAGGAGAGAAGCAACCTGGAATTTAGGAGAAACTTTCTAACAGTGAGCACAATTAACCAGTGGAACAGCTTTCCTTCAAATACTTTTTGTGCTTCATCACAGGAGGTTTTTAAGAAGAGACAGTGCAGTCACTTGTCTGAAATGGTATAGGTTCTCCTGCTTGAGCAGGGGGTTGGACTAGAAGACCTCTAAGGTCCCTTCCAGGTCTATGCTGTGCTGTGCTGTGCTGTGCTGTGCTGTGCTGTGCTATGCTGTGCTATGCTATGCTAGTCAAATTTACATTATAGTTTCTTGGCACAATAGAAATATGGTTTGTCTGCAAAGTTTATTCAACTTCATTGTGATTGTCCAAGAAATTTTGTTCAATCTACTTTTAAATTTTAATTTAAAAAGCTAATTCTTACATTTTAAAGAAATGGAAGCAGCTAAACATAAGTCAGATCCACTGTAAATAAATTTGTGTATTATGCATTGATGAAACAGAACCATAAAAAGTAAAAATTCTTTTATAAAGAACAGAATACTTCCTTGGCATATGTAAAAGAATAACATCATAATTTCCTTGGCTGTTTTCACTGAAAGCCTCCTTGACCCGTGTGCTTTCTTTATCCATTGTTAGAATCCCCTCATAAACTGCCCTGATCCTTTTTTCTCTTGCTCCCTATATAGAGTCATTAAACAATTAGTTTATTTCCCCCCATAACCTTTTCCAAAGTACGATTTTCACTATCTTCCACAAATAATAGTGGAAGAACTGAGATGGGCTATAATGTTGTGATAACATGCAGACAACAACACATATGTATACCTGCCCTTTGTGTCCTGATCAGTGTAAACTTGAGGACTTCATGGTAGAACATAGACACAGTGTTGTTAGTTTGTGGGCAAGATCTGTTTAACTTGTATATATTTTAATCTTATATTTTAAATTTTATGTTGTATAGCATACCTTATTTTAATTATGATGCTTCTGACATGAATAAACAAACGATCAAAATGCAATTCTTCTTTTCCACTTAAAGTTTGGTCTATAATCTACTCATCTGTTTCCTAGACATCAGATAAGATAGACACATTGTTGCATGACATCTTGAGCTACTTGCAACATGGCATTCTCAATATTAAATTGTTTTGTAGATTGGTTTGAATGATTTTAACATTATCTCAGTGCTAATTTGTTGGAATCACTCAGTATGGTACTAAGATTCCAAAACCTGCCCTTCCCCAGTTCAAAATCCTTGGTAGCCTTTGCCTCTAATATTTAATTCAGATGTATTTTTCTTCCTCTTTCAGAAAGAAAGATAAAAAAAAGTGGTGTGCCTATTAGCATATTAGGAAGTGTTGTTAGTGAGATGGGATGGAATATCTCCATTCTGTGAATCTCTGAATTTAATTTTCCTGCAAATATTCTGTTTTTCTTTAAGCTATAGATTCTCTGAAGCATTATATTTTCTCGTTCTTTGTAACATAAGTGCAGAGTTCCATTTTTATTAAGGAACATTTTGGAATGGGAATTATTTGTTGAGAAGTTGTCCACCACCACTCCACTACCACACCAACCAACACAAGTTGGATGTGGCTATTGTTGAAGTTGAGAATCTAGCCATGAAGCAAGGTTGGTGATTCTTGAAATCCTAGAAAAAAATCCAGTCCATAAAGGAGAAAGAACATTTATGACAATGCTGAAAAGAAACAAATAATGGAAATACAAGATTTTCAAATAATATATGTCCTAAGATTATTATTTTTTCTTCAAAACAATTCCAATCTTGATGCTTTACTGTAATGATAGTGCTATATTACAGTTATAGTAAAATTATACAGATAATCCTCGATGTATTACCACAATTGAGCCCAAAATTTCTGCTGCTAAGTGAAACATTTGTTAAGTGAATTTTGCCCCATTTTACAACCTTTTTTGCTGCAATTGTTAAGTGAACTACTGCAGTTTGTAAGTTAGTAATACAGTTGTTAAATGAAGCTAGCTTCCCCATTGACTTTGCTTGTCAGAAGGCTACAAAAAGGCATCACATGACCCCGGGACACTACAACTGTTATAAATATGAATCAGTTGCCAAGCATCTGAATTTTGATCACGTGACTATGGGGATGCTGCAATGGTTGTAAGTGTGAAAAATGGTCATTAGTCACTTTTTTCAGGGCCGTTGTAACTTTGAATGGTCACCAAATTAACTGTTGTAAGTCGAGGACTACCTGTAGTTCACATTTGTTATGGTTGCTCATTTCTTCATCTAAGGAGAATGCTGGTGGTGTGTCTAAAAGGTACTGTTCCTCTAGAGACAGCTATAGAATAAAATAGCTTTAGGAGATCAAAGCAAAGAAGCAGTGTCTTGTGTGTACTTTTGGTAACAATGGAGACATTGAAATTATCTTTATGTTTGTTTTAAGATGAATTTATTATTGCTGATTGTAAGGCAGTTATTAACTATTAGTTAATGTAAGACATTTTTTAAAAAAGTAGACTTGACCTCATTTGACTTTTCTGACATTTTGTCAATTAAAAGGTTTGTAAGATGCTTAATTACCAAATAGTGTGATCATTATTCATCTCATTATTTGATGTATAACATCAAGTGAATAATCTCCCTGGAATGCACTGTATTTCACAGATCAATAGATATAGTAAAAGTATGAAGGAGAGCTTTAAACATTCATCACTTCAGACTTTCAAGAAGAGATTGGACTGCCATTTGTCAGAAATGGTGTAGAGTTTCCTGCTTGCGCAGTGGGTTGGACTAGATGACCTATAAGGTCCCTTCCAACTCTGTTAATCTAATCTAATTCATACAAGGGAAAAGAAAACCCTGGCCAGTAGTTTATACAGATATATGTTATCAGCTGAATAAAGTAATTTTGCTTACTTTTAAGCAACACACACTATTTTTATTAGTTGTAGGGCTTTTTTCATACTTTTTAAATGATTTTGTTGATAGTTTTCGTCATAGTATTTTTATATTTTATTGTTTTGCATACTAAGATATCATATGTGTTATACAAACAAATAGATGTATATCTGTGTGTTTCTGTGTATTAGCTTTAATATATGTGTATAAACTTGTTCCCACTGTTCTTCATCCATGAGTGCTTAGTCTATTTTACCCACCAGCCTCTCATCAACATTTATTTTAGTGTGTGCAAGTAACATCTCATTCATAGTTAGTGGGAGCATTCAGTTACTCTCTTACTTCAACGTACTGTGTGGACTCACATTCTGCATCTTTTTCCCATGAATGTTTCTGTTTCAGTGTCTGGCATATTCTTCCTACCCCCAAATTTTATCCTTTCATATTTGGGGAAAAATAATTGAAAAGTAGTACATATTGGAACATATTGTGAAACATTAGCTTGAAGATAAAGCAAAACGTGTCTGAAAATTGTTATATCTTTAAAACAGAACTCACAGATCACTGCAACCATCTATTTAACAAGTTAAGTTGATAGTGATGTAGTTACAGAAGGTCAACAATAGTATTGCTTACACATTAATTGTGTGAGAGATTTACAGTATCAGAACAAACCAGTGTCTCAGAAACATTAAAGAAAAAAAGACTGGATTATTTCAGCAAAGCAACATTGTGAAACAAACCTGCAAATTAACTCTGAAATACTTATATGAAACATACAGGTTTTGGAATGGCATTTCAGAGTCTCTTTCTTGAATATTATTGAAAATCTGTGAAGAGATCTCAGGCATGCTGTACATGCAGGAAGACCTAAAATACTGTATTTCTAAACTGGAAAAGCAAAGTATTCCAAAAGAAATATTGCTATTTTTGGAAACTGTTGTTTATGCCTAACAATGGATTACAAAGTATTGATTAAAAAGATTATTGGACCTTGTACCATGTGGAAGTTGTGTCAGCTTCTGTTCACTTTAGAGATTCAGTGAAATACATGTTTTGGCCAGAAATATTCAAACTTTAGTATCCAACTTCATAGAGGGAGAACAATGACTGCCCAAAATAAAGAAAAGGGATGAACTCCTCTCATGTAGATTTTGGGGGTGTAGGATTAGATTAGCCATATGCCAAACAAAAATGGGTGCTCTCATCAAGGAAATTGAGTTTTCAGATATTTCTTTATTCAAAATATTTCTAATATACAACCTATTAACAGTTAATAGTAAATGTATAAAACCGCCCTTCCAAGTTAAAAGATTGTAAAATAAAGTTATCCATAGTCTACTACAGTGATGGCTAACCTTTTCAGCACCAAGTGCCCAAAGCTCACATGCGCATGCACATCCCCAAAATGCAACACGTGCGTGCCCTTTGCATGCAGTCCACCCCCATGCATGCGCCCCCCGCACCCCCCATGCATTTGCACACCCCCATACATCTTCCCCCCTGCATATGCATGGCAGAGACCCAAAGACTAGCTGGCTGGTGGGAGGCGCGCGCACATGCACAGCAGAGCTGAGCTGGGGTGATGGCTCACATGCCCAGAGAGAGGGATCTGCATGCCACCTTTGGCACGCATGCCACAGGTTCACCATCATGGGTCTACTATCTTGGGAAAAAGGTTTTTATTCCAGTTGTTTTTATATTTTTGACTTATTATTGTTTTATGGTTTCATTTCTTTTAAATCCCCCAGAGACTTTGAATTGGGCAAACTATAAATATTGTTAATATTGTTGACTTGCTTATTTATTCATCTATTTGTTGGCAGAATGCTATCCATCACCTAGAAATCTTTATTATCAATTCTTAGGCTGGTCATTGTACCTGTTTCCATTAGTTAGGTCTTAGTTATATTTAATTATAGTCCCTTTGTCCATTGTGCTTTTTGATTTTTATTACTACTGCTTGCAAATCCTTTGCAGTTTTGGCTACCAGTGTAGTGTCATCAGCACAGTTCATCTTATTGATGTTTCTTCCTCCAATTTTCAAATGCTAATTTTTTTCCAATCCAGCTACCCTTAACATATATTCAGGATATAAGCTGAATAAATAAGGGGAGAGTATACAGCCTTGTCTCGTTCCTTTGCTAACTTGTAGTCAATGTGTTTTCTCATATTCTATCTGTACTATGGCTTCCTGATCTAAATATAGGTTTCTTATAAGGATAATACCTTACAACTGAAATTTCCATTCCGATGGCTAGTTATACGTCAAGAATTATCTGAACTAAATTGGAAAGCTACAGGGCTTGAAGAAATATCTAGAGAAATATGGCAAGCAACAAAAGAATGATCAGTAAATGCTATAACAAAGCTATCCTGCTGACTGCCAGGAATCCGATGCTGACTGGCTCAAGGTTGACTCGGCCTTCCATCTTTTTGAGGGCAGTAAAATGAGGACCCAGATTGTTGGGAGCAATATGCTGACTCTATAAACTACTTAGAGAGGGCTGTAAAGCACTATGAATCAATATATAAGTCTTAAGTATTATTGGTATTGCTACCCTGGGAAATCTGGAGAATAACACAGTGGCCTGCTGGGGTTCGCAGGGGTTCAGGTGAACCCTTTGCTAAGACCCTACGGAGTTCGGCGAACCCCCAAATCCCACTCTCTGCCCAACCCCACCCCGGCTAGGAGAACACTCTCTTCAGCCCAGCCTGATTAGCATAAGCAGCTGATTTTCGCTTGAATCTGCCTCCGACGATCAGCTGTTTCAGGCTTGCAGGGATTGTCATTGCCACCTCCGCGCGCCCCATTTTCGGCCCGTTCCAGGCGGCACGGATCAGAACGAGTGGAAAATGGGGGGCGCGGAGGCAGAAAATGGGGGGTATGAAGGCTGAAAATGGGGTGCTGGAGCACATGGAGGCAGCAATAGGTGATGGCTATCTCTGCAGCCTGAAACAGCTGATCGTCGGGAGTCTGATTCTTTTTGCTATTTGCTGCAAGGAGGCAAATTGCTGGGAGGTAGAGGCAAAAAATTTGTCCTTGTTTTCGTTCCCAAAAGCTAACTGCTTATGCTAATCAGGCTGTGCTGAAGCTGAAAGAGAGTTTTTGCTGTTTGCTGCAAGGACGCAAATTGCTGGGAGGCAGAGGCAGGTTTTTTCCCCCCTTGTTTTGCTCCCCAAAAGCTAGGTGGCCCTCATACTTCAGAGTGTCTTATACTCTGAAAAATACGGTAATTATTTTTTAATGGATTAGAAAATAACTTTTGAGGAGAAAGTCCTGCACATTTGTGGTGTTGGAATGGATTATGGCAACTCCTAGTGACCCTATAGATTTTAAGTATTGGAATTAAGCT
>JANHFL010004261.1:302867-341000 GCA_032468155.1 Oxyrhabdium leporinum
GAGGTTTTTAAGAAGAGACTGGACAGTCACTTGTCTGAAATGGTATAGGATCTCCTGCTTGAGCAGGGGGCTGGACTGGAAGATCTCCAAGGTCCCTTCTAGCTCTATTCTGATTCTGAATGCAGCACAAAATCATATCTCCTGGGCAGGCAAAATAGTATGGCATAAAGCAATTTGTAAGACTCAAGGCAAAATCCACTTCCGTTTCAGGTTCACTCACCGTATTGTAGATGGTGGAATGTGTCCAAACCAGCTGGTAGAGAGCTGAAAAGTGATTTTCTTGACTATTCACAACTACGTTCATTGCTCTTAGGAAAAAAAAAGCTCATTAAAAAAGCTCTTCTTTGCACACAAACTTAGAACATAGGAACTATGTTGGCAGACTACACGTTTGGTATTACAGGAGTGGGTGTGCAATAATCCAACTCAATTCTTTTCACAAAGTACACAGTGGTGGCATTGTCCCTTGTGTTGTGTCATTAATTGTTCTTTAGGCTCAGGGGCTCACATAGGGGGAATTGTGGGACCCAAACAAATCTGAAGACATGGTAAAAGGTTTTGATCATAGTTCCCAAAATCCAACCCAGTACTTCAACCAAATGTCCAGGGCAGTTTGCAAAGGCATCCAAGCACAATTAAAAAAAACACACAATTATAAATATACCTTGGGTGTCCAGAGACTTCCTGATCCCAAAGGTTTTTACCAGCAAGGCCGAAGGATTGTGGGAATGGTAGCTCCCCTGCCCTCCCCTCTTTATTTTTTAAGTTTCCCACTTATTTGTTAGATAGATACCCCCTAGATTTTTCCACTGGGATATGCTGAGGAAATAGGAAAACTTCTGATTTTTGGGGATCCAATTCTTCCTTTAATATATAATGTGATTGGTTTCATTTCCTTTTTTCTAAGAAGCTGCCAGAACTCAAAAGAAACTGGTTATTCCCTTAGTTAAAAATATCTCCAAAGTTGCATTGTCAAAATAGAGAATGGAACAGGGAGAACCATTCCAGTCTTTCTCTGTTTTGTTTTCTCTAATAGAATCTGAAAAATCATTCTGCCAAACAAACCTAACCCTCTTGTTGAGGTTTTTTTGTAGAGGATCTTGGTTTCCAAAATGAATTAATCTAGCAAAAAGCGTTTTGCACAGATCTTTGTTGGGTTCAATCACCATTTCAACTGGGAAGCTGTAGAGATTTTAATCTAAGAATGCAAGAGAATTTCTAGAACCTTGTTATGTTGCCAAATTTAGCCATCAGCAGACATATAGAAATTAACTCTATTTATGAAGTATCCAGAAGCAGCAACCAGATGCCACATCCTTTAACCAACATCCAGATGAGCAAAAACCACCACTGATCACCACCATAAGCTCCAGACAGTATCCCCAATCCACATATTCTGTCCAAACCTACACAAGGCTAGTAGAACAAGCTCCATTCATCCACCCACACACCCATCCATCCCAATCTAGCCAGCCAACAAACTGTGTAAGAGTAGTGATTTTATCTAGTTTGGGAATGAATTGTTTGCAAGAAATGTTTGCGGGGAACACCAAGAATTCCATAATTCTCAGCTGCATATGTTGTCCACTATTGTAACACCATTTGAGTTTGTACGTGCGAGAGTCTGCACAAAGGGCTGTATGCATTCAAGGCACAAAGCACAGATTTTTCAGCTGAACACCTAAGTATTTTGCTCCCTCTAGTGTTAATTTACAAATGTAATTCTGTACAGCTATTATTTTATTGTAGACTCATTCCCACATCCTGCTGGTTACTGCTGGTTTGATGGATGTGTCCTCGGGGTGTTTCTCCATCTCATCTTCAATTCAAGGGACAAGAAGCAATGGATGGAAATTAATCAAGAGCAGAACCAACCTAAAACTAAGGAGAAATTTCCTGACTGTTAGAACAATTAATCAGTGGAATGACTTGCCTCCAGAAGCTGTGGGTGCTCCGACATTAGAAGTTTTTAAGAGATTGGACAACCATTTCTCTGAAATGGTATAGACCTATAGGGTTTTGTGCTTGAGCAGGGGGTTGGACTAGAAGACCTCCAAGGTCCCTTTCTAATTTTGTTATTCTGTTATTCTCTGCTGAGGTAGCCTTGAGCTACATTTAGTTGTCCCCATTTGCAAGTGATGTTTTCCTTCTCTCTCAACTCCAATGTTCTCATTCAGATAATTGAGGGTTTCTTGGAAAAATCAGGGATAGTAAATTGGAGGGAACGAATATCTGGCATTTTTATGCTGGAATATCAAACTTCTAGGAGGTTGATAGATGTCAACTGAGAATCCTGCTACTTGGTGTGTGTATGTACAGATTATATGTACAGGTGCATGCACTCTGTGTGCGCACATTGGGAGATGGAAAGGGAGGAAAATTCATAAGAAAGGGACCCCTTCATCCACACTCCCACTATTTATGGAGATTCTCAATCATCCAGATCATAGTTATCCCAATGGTGCTTTTCCAAAGGGCAATTGAACTTTCTTGGGTTTTTTCTTTGAACACATTCTGCTTCTTCGGTTGAAAAATTGAAGACGCTTCTTGGACGAGAAGCAAAACGTTTTCAAAGAAAAAACCAAAAAAAGTCCGCTTGCCTTTTCGAAAAATACCTTTGGTACACTCCCACTGCCATATACACAAATGGAAAGAGAGACTAATAGGGTTGGGGAAGGAACCTTGGAGGGTTGTATTGATTTCCACCACCACCACCAAAATGCTTCCTTTTTTTGAATGTGGCTTTTGAGCTCTACTACATCCATCCATTAAGAGCCCTCTTGCTTTCACTGATCTTTGGCTGTTTTGTTTTAATCTATCTGACCCATAAGTCCCACCTTCGTTTTATTGAAAAGGTCTCTAATGATGCAAGAGTGAGATATTAAGCACCCACGAAAAGGACACTGATATTTGATTATCTTGTAGGTTAGTAAATTTTATTATTTATTTATCATGAAATGTATTTACCGCACATCTCGTCTCTTGACTTTGGATGGCTTACAGCATAAAAACATTAATATCATCATCAGCCATTCAGTCGTGTCCGACCCTCGGCCACTCTATGGATCAGCTCTCTCCATGCCCCTGTCTCACATTGCCTCCTTCAGATCTGCCATGGTCATCTCAGTGTCATCTCTTATAGTGTCCAGCCAGCGGCCCCTTCTCTTTTTTTCTCCTGATCACTCCCAGCATGATTGACCAATGAGCCAGCTGAACAGCCTCTGTTTAGTGATCTTGGCTTCAAGCGATATTGTTGGTGAGGTTTGGTCTAAGGACTTCTTTGTTACTTTTGCAGTCCATGGGATGCATAACAGTCGCCTCCAAAGTCATCCACACTTCTCCTAACTGCCTTTTTCAGAGTCCACGTTTCGCAGCCACAAGTAGCAATGGGAAAAATTACTGCGTTAACTAATATGCATTTGGTTGTAAGGCTGATATCTTTATTCTTCCAGGTGTTATTCATGCCAGTTCTTCCAAGTGCTATATTCCTTCTGATCTCAGGGCTGCAAGTCACTACTTTGATCGATTTTAGAGCCTAGGAAGATGAACTCCTTTACTGTTTGAGGGTCTCATTTTCGATCTGCCTTCTAACCTTGTGTTCTCTGCATTATCTTTGTTTTCTTGATGTTGTTAAGTTGCTAGTCCAAGCTTTTTCATTTTCATCTTTGACTCTCAAGATTAACCATTCCAGATCCTCCTTGCTTCCTGCAAGGAATGTTTTATCATCTGCATATTGGAGGCTGTTGATATTCCTACCACTGATTTTAACCCCAAAGGTAAATTCCTCCAAATGTGCATTTCTCATAACTATTTTGATGTCCATGTTGAATAGTATCATAGCCCATAAAATCATTAACAAAAGTGAGAAAAGGAGGGAGTGGATGGGGGAGGGGAAGTGGGACTAGGTTTTAATTAGTCAACCAACTCCAATGTGAAGCTCCCCCAATGATGCCAATGCAAAGCTCAGGTTATTTCGGTGTTCAGGACCACCATATGCAAGCTGAGGAATTTGGGAGATTTCAGTCTTGAAGTTGCTAAGTTTTGAGACTGCCTTTTTAGAGCATAAATTCACAAGTCAGGGTTACTAAACAGGATATTTGCCTGTTTTGCTCTCAGAGTTCAATTGTATCTCCACAGGTTGATAAGTACAGGTAGTTCTCGTCTCACCCAAAATTTCTGTTATTAGGCGAGACATTTAAATGAGTTTTGCCCCATTTTACGATATTTCCAGCCACAGCTATTAAGTGAAACACCGCCGTTGATATGCCAGTTCTTAAATGAACCTGGCTTCCTCGCTGGCTTTGCTTGTCAGAAGTTCCCAAAAGGAGATCACGTGAACCCCGGGACACTGCAACCGTCATAAATATGAGTCAGTTGCCGACCCTCTCAATTTTGATCACATGATCATGGGGCTGCTGCAACGTCTTAGCTGTGAAAAACGGACATCAGTCACATTTTTCACTGCCGCTGTAACTTTGAACTGTCACTAAAAAAAACTATTGCAAGTCGATAGCCACCTGTACTCTAAAGCCCATTCCGCAAAGGTAGTCATAGGAACAAGACACCTTCTGCCTGGCTTCTCACAGCAACCGCGGGCTGTGACGCAACTCGAGCGAACTGATGCCCGATTGGCTGAGCCACCCGACTCGATCCTCCCCCCCCTTCGTAGGATTGGTCGGAAAACGAAGCCCGCGAGCCACCGTTGGTTGGACTTTCCGTCTCTTGTTTTTCCCTCTCGCCTCTTTAGCTTTCCTTCGGGCCCCGCCTCAATTATTGCTGCGTGCCACGCAGCCTCCCCTCCTGCGCTTCCCGCGCGAAAGGGGGAGGGCGGCGCCCTAAAGCCGAGAGGAGGGAGAAAAGCCGGAGCGCCTGCCGTTTGGGCGCCTGCGCGCGCCTGCCCTTGCCGCGGTGCAAGCCGGGATACGGAGCCGCGCTCTGTAAGGCCAGGCTGGAGGAGTCAAGATGGACGCAGGCTTTTTTCGCGTAAGTGCTGAGGTGGGATGGAGGCCGGCTGGGACGGGTGCGACGGGGAAGCTAAGGCGGAGAGCAGAAGGCGCTCCAAGCGATCCGAAGCTAGGCCTCAGTCGCTTCAGGGTGGCCGGCCTAGCTGTGTCGCTGCTTTCCTTCCCACCCCCGCGATCCTTCCAGGAGCCGAGTAAAGAAAATGGCGGCGGAGGCGGCGACTTTCCCCAGCGCGCGGTAGAAACTGAGGCGAAAAGACTGGGTTCTCCTCCCGCACGCATAATGCCGTCCCCTTTTGGTCGGTCCGTGTGTTTTCTTCCGGCCTCTTTCGGCGCGAGTTATTTTGAGGCCTAAGTGGAGGGGCCTGTCGGGCTTTCTTTTCTCCACCACCAGCAGCCTTCCTCAGCCTGGCGCCCTTCTGCCGGGGCGGACTACAATGTCCATTACTCCCAGCCAGGAAACGCCTTAGATTGAGTGAGCTGCTGTTAGTGCCTTTTTTTTTTTACCCCCGCCATGCACACACATTACCGAATTCCGTACTTAACGTTGCAATTTATTGTTACAAAACCAGCGCCATTATTTTATGGTTTGAGTGGGAGATTTGGCATAAATCCAGAGAATGACTTTTTGTTATAAAGCTATTCTGACTGGCTCCAAAGTCTCAATAATTGGGGAGGGGTTGTGGGGGGAGATTCTAATTTCTTTGGTGGAGAAAATTGTGTTACAGAATCTGTAAATTTTCTAAGTTGAAGGATTCGAAAACAAGTCAGCTTGTTTACAGTGAAAACTTAAAATGTAGCTAGTTCTCTTTTGTAAGTGCTGCTGCACATTTATAAGTACTACTAACCTCGTTGGGGAAGAGAAACAGTAACTACTTTCAGGGTCCCAAATTTTACAGCCCTGAAATCAAAGCCAGAGGTAGAAAATCGGTGTATCAGTTCAGTGAAAATCCTCTAAACAAAATGAAAACATTGGGCTTGATCAGCTTTTCTCCCGCAAGATAAAATACTTCAGAATGTTTGGTTTGCTGGTGTAAACCCACTTACTAAACAAATAAAGCTGTACTGCACCAGTTAATACTACTGAATTTGGACTGATAACATCTAGTTTGTGAGTAATCTTTAGGTCAGACATATACTCAAATTAATCTTATCTCACTTGGTTGGCTTTGTATAATGTTAGGAAGCATGCCTATGCAAATTGCCTTGAGCACTCTGAGAAACAAGGTTGTGAGTAAATGATAGTCAGTTTGGGGTATTGCTAGTTTATGACTGAAACTGGCATACTGTAGTACTGAAGTGCACTGCTGCTTGTTTTCTAGAATGGTAAGCTCACAGACAAAAATAATCCCCAAATGCTGGGATTACAATTTGTCTTTTACAGGCATTGATACTTTGTGGTTGATCTGTGGCATGCATACTAAAAGTCAGCAGCTTTTCTTCCATGTACACTGGGGTTGGATATCAAGCAAGCCACTAGTCGGATTTGACCACAGTGGGTTATATAACTATATACTTCATGTTATGTAAGTGGCGGTTGGCCTGTGGAATGGCAGGAGTGTGTCCCCTCCTTAGCATTGCTGGAATCCCTTCATGCTGGACTGCGCATTTCCTGTCCTACAACTCTGCCCAAACCATATTGGTGCTTTCATTTTCAAGCAACTTTAGGAGAAAGAATGAATTAAATATGCCATATAAACCTAAAAATGTTTTTTAAATAAATAAATTTTGAAGAAAGAACAGTAACAACTAAAAATAGAATCTGAACTCTGAAATTCATTCTATGAAAAACAAATGTATTGCTTACATTAAGTCACCTAAGCTTTATCTAAGGAATAAATTGGTTTCTACGATGCATATCTCCTCATTCTTTCATATGCACAAATGTTATTTTTCTTAGTTTGCAAATTTTTGAAAGTAAATCTCAGTTTAACAGAACATTGAACCTCTAATTCTTTTTAAGTATTGTTTCTCCCATTTTAATAAAGTGTAACTCTTCAGTGGAATTGTTGTTGTCTTCATATTTTAATATTTTGCTATTTTGGAGCACCAGTTTGATGTTGTGGTTAAGGCATCAGACTGGAAACCAGGAAACTCTGAATTCTAGTCCTGCCTGAGACATGAACCACCTGGGTGATTTCGTACCAGTCACTCACCAGTCACTCACTCTCGGCCTAGGAAGGAGGCAGTGGCAAATTACCTCCAAAATCTTGCCAAGAAAACTGCAGTGACTTGTTAAAAAGTCACCCAGTGGCTAAAATTGGCTTGAAGGCACCATAAAAAAACCACAATTGTACTTTTAGTCTTTTGATTGTTGTAATTACAAATGTAGTAAATTAAGGTAATGAAACAAGTGAACAATCAATTTATTGTGTGTGTGTGTGTATACTTATTTGTAAGATACATTAATTCAGACTTGTTTGATTTCTGGAAGTTTGTATGATCTGATTTTCTTAAGGCATAGGTTATAGTTGACAAGCCAGAAGGTTTATGCAAAGTGAAACAATGGTTGTAAAGTGGAATGGAACTCAAAGTTTCTGTTGCTAAGCAAGACAATTGTTAAGTGAATTATGTTCCATTTTATGACCTTTTTGCCACTGTCAAGCAAATCACTGCAGATAAGTGAATCATGCAGTTGTTAAGGTGAATCTGGCTTCCCCTATTGAGATTGCTTGTCGTAAGCAAGCTGGGAAGGTTGCAAATAGTGATCATATCACCCCTGGACAGTGCAGCTGTCATAAATACATGTTAGTTGTCAAGCACCTTCATTTTAATCACTTGACCATAGGGGTGCTGTAATAATCTTAATATGAAAAATGATCATAAGTCACTTTTTTCAGTGCCCGCGTAACTGAACAGTCACTAAGTTGAGGACTATCTGTAATTGAATTATTTTATTCTTGCAGGGTACAAGTGCAGAACAGGATAACCGCTTCAGCAACAAACAGAAGAAGCTGCTAAAGCAACTGAAATTTGCAGAATGCCTTGAAAAGAAAGTATGTTTATGTTACATTAATGAATTTATTTTATTTTTAATAGACTAACTTTAAGAAGAGCCTACAGCTGCTGCTGTTCAAGTCAGACTTATTTGGAATTTTGAGAGTCACAATGTAGCAGAACAACTACATACAGAAGATAGGTTAAGGTTCAAGTTGCAGTGCATACATCCATTTCCTTTGGAACAGTTTTCTATTTTGAATCTAATCCAAATTCCCTATAACAAAGCAAATTGACGTACCTCAGAGACATGTAACTACCAAGAAGCTAAGAATAGAAGGGAAGTCCCCTCCCAAACAAAATACCCATTTCTCATATGAACTGGTGATCAAAGGAAAAAATGGCTGGCAGCACTTCAAATCAGAGCACGGAATTTGAATATCCCACCATCTATAACAGTATTTCAATTCAGGACAAAAAGTATTTTAAAAAAAAAAAATAACAATAGAAAGGAAGGAATTGCATTACAGTGATATCCATGGGCAGTATGTAGATTATACAGAAAGTTGCAGTTAATAATCTTTGGAAGAATTGTTTCTGTTTAGGAAAATTCTAATGATCACTACATAAAGTTAGATGACATTAAAAGATAAGTTTTAATAAAATGGCTTCCAGTAATTGGTAAGAAAGCTACTAAGAAGGATCACAAACCACACTGATTTGTGCATATGCACTGTGCATATCTGTATATCTGTGTATTGTTTCACAGCAGTACATTAACAATTACATAGTATGTACTGTGTATTAGTGAAAGCCACCTTAATATCTTCCAAAACTGCTAGACTTCAACATGAGTGAGAATTAATGGAGGTGAATATATCTGGACAACATCACAATGCAGCAGGTTGACCTGTGCTGCTTGTTGCTATATTGTAGGATGCCAAGATTGTACAGTAGTAATTTCATTATCAAGCGAGGTATATTTTAAAATTCTTTATCTCATTTTGTAGGTTGACATGAGCAAGGTAAACCTGGAAGTAATCAAGCCATGGATAACAAAGAGAGTAACGGAAATCCTTGGATTTGAAGATGATGTAGTAATTGAATTTATATTCAATCAGTTGGAAGTGAAGGTAATAATTTTGCTGTGGTTGTTTTTCCGTATACGTAATTGTATTGCATAATTATTCTGCGTAAACTGAAATTTTTCTGTCAAAGAACCAGTTGAAATTAGGAGGGATTTTCTTGCAATGCATATTGTGAATAATTCACTTTGTAAAACATTTGTTAAGGTTGACAGTTTTAGTGAAGGTGCATAGTATGCAAACTGCTCAGGTGAAAAATCAGACTTACTGTGTTGATTTTGCTGTTACATGTTAAACTACTTTGACAGCAATTTTCTAATGATGATGTGATTTATGATTTAAAAGGCCTGAACCAAAATGGAAGTTATTCCTTGCGTCTGAAGTATAGCACCATCACCTTATTAGGTCACAGCAGAGTGAGTGTCCAATGTCGCTCTGACCAACTCCCTTGATGATGCAGTGTGTGTTTGGAGGTGAGTTGTGTAAAGTGGCCGAACCAAAGACAGAGAAAGCATCCAACAGAAAGAAATTGGGCAAAGCTTTACACTGCTCTTTAAATTGTTTTGAATTAAATCACATTAAATATAAAGAATGAAATGCAGTTCTAAATTGGTAAGAGACGTTCAGTGGAGACCTACTCTGTTTAGAACTATGTTCAGCTGGGATGGCGGGCTTAGTATATGATTATAAAAGTATACTTCAGTTTAATTTAGAAAGCTTAAAGGTTCAAGCCGTTTTTTACTGAAATCAGTGGCATGGTGCCTCTCTGATATAAGCTAATTGATAGCAAGACATACTATACAGCATGAACTGCGTAAATGACCTTGCGTTCATGATAAACAGTCTTTTATTTTGCACAGTCTGTCGCTGCATTCCAAGAGATAGTAAAAGTGTTTCTCTGAACCATTGGCAAAATGTTCTTGTTCTAATATTCTCTATGCTCAATCTTTCTTCCAAAGAATTCATCTTTGATTTGACTGAACAGTTGAAATTTCAACTGAGAAAGGTATTGATGTTTTCTTTAAAAAAAGACATGCTGTAATTTGAATGTAGGTTTTTATTTTAAGTATCCATATTTGTAATCCATTACTGTATTTTAATAGAAATTCTGTTGTGGGAGCAGGTTTAGGGGAATCAGATGAAGTATGAAATTGTGGTGGGAAGTAGTTTACTAATATGTATTAATAAAATAAAGCCTTAATGTGCAGTTTTAATTCCCCTTCATAGAAAGCATGATTTGAAGTTTAGAACTTTAAAAAAAAAACATTTTCTTTCTTTCTATGGTTGTGTACTCATTATTGCTTGTTCGTCTTTTGCAATTTAGATAAATGGTATAACATTAAACTCAAGGTGATTGAGTTGCAGTAGGGAGTCGGAAGCAAGCCAAGGGAACATCTTTCTCTACAGGGGACTTGGCGATTCCAAACCCCCCCCCAAAGTTCCAAGAAGAAAAAGAAGACACCTGGAATCTGTACTTGCTTTGTGCTGTTGAGCTGTGCTTGTTACATGGACCCTGTTGCTTTGACCAGCAACTTTAGAACTAAATTGCCCACCTGTACTGTGAACCACACTTGACCTCTTAATCCTTTGTGGCCATCACATAATTATCATGAAGAAAACGATGGCAGCTTTCATTCCATTAAATAGTTAGCGGAGGTTTAGTTTAGTTTACTGATGGAAGTAAGAAAATGCATGCATAAATTCTTTTTCAGTTTTCTTAGCAGGATTTCAGTGATATTGTAGATGATGACTCTGAAATGTTAAGTGTACAGCTTCTGTCCATTGTACAGATAACTTAAAAGGATTTTTCAAGGAGCGGTGCCAAAGAATGCTGGGGGAAAATGTTTAGAATGTTAATTAGAATACACCATCTGTTATGATGCTGCTATGGCAAATTCATGGCCCTCTGTTTCAGTGGCTGTACAGGTCATACCTTATGAAATCCACAAAGGATTAACAGGCCACTCTGAATGTAATGGTAAGGCAAGAGAATGTTGGTTATTTGTTAGGACAGTTACTGAACAACTTTTAAGCAAAGTTTTTTTAAAAAAAAACCCTAATAAAATGAGTAATATGCTCTTGTCCATGGTAGAAGATTAAATCAAAATAAAGAATAACTTGTCTGGGTTTGGTTTTTCAAATAACCTGTATTTCTTCCTGTCATATCTCTTTACAGAATCCCGATTCCAAAATGATGCAAATCAACTTGACTGGATTTTTGAATGGGAAAAACGCGAGAGAATTCATGGGAGAACTATGGCCGCTGCTGTTAAGTGCTCAAGAAAACATTGCTGGTATTCCGTCTGCTTTTCTGGAGCTGAAGAAAGAAGAAATAAAACAAAGACAGGTGGGATTATGTTAAGGGTGGCTTTTATATAAAATAAAAATATGCCTGGCACTGCCAGTAATGTAAGTAGAGTAGGATTCAGCTTTTTGTGCGTGCTTTTTAATTAAGAAAATGTTGGGATTTGCTGTTTCAGATTGAACAGGAAAAATTGGCTTCAATGAAGAAACAAGATGAAGACAAGGATAAACGAGACAAAGAAGATAAAGAGAACAGAGAAAAGCGGGACCGCTCTCGGAGCCCCAGAAGGTGATATTTATTTGCATGTTAACTCTGAGCATGTCTTGAAGATACTGGTAGAGCAATTATGCATGAAAACTTTTTAATGAATATGCCATCTTAACGCTTGCTGTCTAAATGTTGTGATTGAAGTGCATTTTTGCCTCGCTTTGTTTGTTGCAGTTATTTAGTTGAACACATGAAAGAATCAAGGGTTTGCCCCTATATACTGCATCCAGCCACCCAGTTCCTTTATGCTAACTAGGCATATTGAACACAAACTTACAAACGTCTGTACTGGGACTTCTGATAAGGCAGAGCTTCAACTCTTTGATGGACTTTAAGGGCCTTCAACCCAAGTACTTTCAGGGTTCCCCAGATATAGTACTGCGCACAGGCAGATAGGAAGGAAAGGGTCTGCCTACATGACATTACCCCATCACATTTTCAGTCCTTACTGTTACAAACTAAATGTGTCCAGAAAGTTACTGAATGCAGTAATTTTACCTTTACAGTCAGCAGTCAAAATAGAAGGTTAGGGATGTCCATGTGATAAAGGTTCTTAATCAAAATGCATGTTGGGTTGAGCATATTTTTTTTAGATCTATCCTAAACTAAATTTACATTTGTCTAGACGCAAATCAAGATCTCCTTCCCCTAGAAGACGCTCATCTCCTGTTAGGAAAGAGAGGAAACATAGCCATTCTCGATCACCCCACCACACAGCCAAAAGTCGCAGTGTTACACCTCCACCAGTAAAGAAAGAAGAGACACCAGAACCAGAACCTTCCATGAAAGTAAAAGAAACATTGATCCAGGAGGCCACGTCTACCAGGTAACACCACCGATAATTATTTCCCTCCTGATTTTGTAATGATGATGTTAAATCAATGAAATTAGATGTTATGTGCACTGTTCGTTTATTTTTATCCTCAGGGCTTGTGAAATACTAGTCGCTAAATGTCCTGTTCTATAACGTAGTGTGTCCTAAAATAGCGACACATTGCCTTCTGCTAATATAGTCTTGACTTTGTAATTTATTTTAACAGCGATATCTTGAAAGTCCCTAAAATTGAGCCTATACCAGATACTAAGGAAATATCTCCAGAAAGAATTTCCAAAAAGGAAAGGGAAAGGGAAAGGGAGAAAGAAAAGGAGAAGGTTCGTCCAAGATCTCCATCTCGATCTAGGTCGAGATCAAAGTCTCGATCACGTTCCCCATCTCATTCAAGGCCAAGAAGACGTCATAGATCACGATCCAGGTTAGCTAGTTCAAATTCTTTCTGAGAATAGCTCATCTTATATCTTAACCTTATCAACCATTGTAAGTGTATGTTACCTTTTAATAATGGTAACATAATATTAAATATATGAAGCCTTAAGCTTCCATTTATCCATTTTTAAATGATCCTCTCTTGGTTTTTTTAATAATCTATCTTCATACATATACTAGTCTTGCCTTTCTTGGTGCGTAGTATCATAAAGCAGTTCCCTTTCTGTGCTACACAAAGTAAACATCTAGACTAGTTTGTAGCTTTGGCATGTAGGCAGGTGCTATTGTTCTTTCTTCCCTTAGAAACTTTGTAAACATTCAGTTCTATAATAGGTTCAATGTCTGATTTTTTATCCTTTGTACAATTAGGTCTTATTCACCAAGGAGGCGGCCTAGCCCAAGAAGGCGCCCATCTCCTCGGAGAAGAACCCCTCCGAGACGTATTCCACCTCCACCCAGGCATAGAAGAAGCAGATCTCCTGTGAGGCGGTAAGAATTTCGAAGTTTAGAGGCAACAGTCACACTGAAACCTTTTGGGACTGTCCTATCCTGGTTCCCTCTGAATCTTTGTTAGATCTTAGCTGCAGTTCCAACAATTGTAATTCAGAGTACATTCCAAGTAGGAAGCTGTGCTACATTTTTGTTGCTTCTTATGCTACCCACGGCTCTCTGGGTTTCAGGGAGAAGATAATAGAAAATACATTTCAGGTTGGCTGGAAAAGATGAGTTTAATTACGCTTAAAATCCTGATAGGAATAGGTCTGCTTTGCAACACAATTCTGTCAGGGAAACGAGGCCATGAAATTTTATTATTCCTTTTATTATTTAACTTTTATGTCACCTATATTGAAAAACTGTCACCTTACAAATTAAGACCTTGTTTTTTCTTCATTGTTCGCATTTTAGACTGATGTACCAGTTTAGTTAGAAATATATTTGTGGCTATGCTTTTGGCAGGAGGGCTTTGAAGGAAGAAGACGAGGATTGTTTGCAATGTTGTTTAAAATCCCTTCTCTGACTTACTATCAGCCCATTTTCTACAGTTGCTGATACTGACATTTCTAAAGCTGAGAGAGACAAAACAGTAGTTGAATTTGCTTAATAGAATGATAAGAAGTACAGTTTCATAGTCATATAGCCTTACTTCTTCTAATGAGTATTGCTCAAGGGAGAATCCCCCCCCCCCTGGGGGGGGAATTCTACAATCAAAGGTGGAGTCATCAACTAGATGAGAGCAACAGAACTGAGCACAATTGTGTTCAGAATTCTGTAGGCCTTCCTTTAAATGTAATGAATTTGGCTTAGTGTCAGCGTTCCAACTAACCAACTCCAACCCAATAAACTCTGAGACAAACAGTTCCTCAAAGTTCCATTTTATTAGAGTTGCTGACTCTGTATGTGTTTGTCTGTATGTTTTATGTTTGGAAAAGGTCAACTATTTTTCAGTTCCCTTATTTTGAGTGATTTTGACCAAGAATAAAAACATTGTGTAATATGTTAAATGTTCGGACTATCCAGTTCTTAATACAGAAACTTTCACCATTACTAAATGACATTTAACCTATAAGGTGATGCAACCAATAGTTTTGCATAATGTAGAAAATGAACATTCTGTTATTTTCAATATTATTTTCAATATTATTGTATTAGGAGTTAGTAAAATCTTTGTGAAACTGCAAGACAGATCAATCTTCAGACAAAGTTTAGAGCATATTTAATATCAAATTTAACGTTTTAGGAGAAGAAGATCATCAGCATCGTTATCAGGGAGTAGTTCTTCCTCATCGTCTTCACGTTCTCGATCACCACCAAAGAAACCGCCTAAGAGAGTTGTCTCCAGCCCTCCTCGGAAAACAAGAAGGCTTTCTCCTTCTGCAAGCCCCCCAAGGCGAAGACACCGACCCTCCCCACCTCCTAGTCCTCCCCCCAAACCTCGCAGGTCACCAACACCACAGCAGTCTAATCGTACAAGAAAAGCCCGTAGTTCTGTTTCTCCCAATAGGACTTCAGGTAAATGGAAATATATTTTCAAAAATATTCCAAGCCATTCCGATAATGTTTTAAGTCTCAAATGCTTCTGTATTAAAGTGCTTAACTAGCTATTACCTAACTTTGAAAGAAAACTGCAATCTTTCCAGTAAGATCTGCTTTCCAAGCTGCAACTTACTGTGTGGAATTGACCAGGAAATTAGTCCTTTTCTACATTTTAGTTACTTGATTTGTATATCACGTTTTTCTTAATTTGATGAAATATGTAGACTTTCTCTTAAATATTGAAATTTTTTAATGATGACTTGCATAAGAATCATACTTTCACATGACTATGATATAAATGAGTTTTAAATTTTGTTTACTTTTTTCTTCTCAGCACCTAAACATAAAAGTATTGAAAAAAGAGAATCTCCCTCACCTGCACCAAAAACAAGAAAAATTGAATTGTCAGAATCAGGTAGGTTTCAGAATTATTGTATTTTCCAATGTCTGTGATAATGAAGAGTTAACTGGAATTTGATCAGTTAGATCCTAATACCCATTGTAGATACAATTTAATTAAAATTAAACTACAAACACCTCAATAATAGCAAAAGTTGCAATTGGATCTCAGTCATCATTTGATTTGCATAGCCAAAAAGCCTAAAGGAACTAAAACTTATTTTTTACATGTATACAAAGGAAGATCACAGTCGGTATATATATTGAATCTTAAAGTACTTTATTAATATGAACTAAATTTTTTTCCTGCCTAATATTTAGAAGAAGACAAAGGTGGTAAAATGGCAGCTGCAGACTCTGTGCAGCAAAGACGACAGTACAGAAGGCAGAACCAGCAGTCTTCATCTGGTAGGGTGTTTTATGTTCTTTTGTATGTATACTTGGAATATGTTGATCATTTATTGGATTTTTCTTCTTAGGTATAAACTGTAATTTGACACAGACTTGGAATTTTTGTGTCCTGATGCAATGGGACACCAAGCCTTAGATAAGAGCAAAAGTTTGCTTTTAGATATGAGAGACAGTGGTGCATTGAGGGAAAAAATGGAGGGGAAATGTAGTAAAGCTTTGTTCGTTGCCCATGAATCCCAAATATATCTGAATATATTAAAGCACTTCATAAAAATTACAATATCTGATTTTCTTGGGTAGTGGAGAATAAAAGTTTTATTTGATGCGTGTCTAGGTTGTTTTCTGCCTACGGACATTGTGTTCTTGCTTATTAGTGCCGAGTGTTTTGGTCCTTTGAAGAAGCAAAGACTGAAAGTTCCTGTTGAATTAGTAAAAATTCACAAGAGAAAATGATGTAAATATATAGTTGTGATTCTCCTCTTCCCTCCCACTATAACTAAAGTTCTGTATACCAAAGAACTTTAACAATCCTGAAAATATTGTTAGGAGTAGTTTCTCAACATTAAGCCTAATTTACAGTTGTAGGGTAGACCAAGATTAAGCTTTAAATGGACAAAAGCATTCCATTTTGCTTTTAAAATGGTTTATCAAAGTGTTTTGTATTTTTCAATACTTCACTACATTTCTATATGATTTGAGCTGTTTGCTTTGGATCCTGTAGGGCAACCAAATAAATAAATGAATAAGTGTGCTTCCTTCCTTTTCTGTTTCTAGTCTTTAGGACAGAATACACTGAATATTCTGCACTACAAAATTATGTCACATTTTAATAACAATTATTTATTGTGGTTCAGATTCTGGTTCATCATCATCTTCTGAAGAAGAACGACCGAAAAAGTCAAATGTGAAAAACGGTGAAGTGGGTAGACGACGACGGCACTCGCATTCTCGCAGCCCATCTCCTTCTCCACGAAAGTGGCAGAAAGAATCTTCTCCTCGGTAACTTGCTGTTGTGTGTCCAGGCTGATTTTTTTTTGTTACTAATGGTTTCTTGACCATCTTATCTGATAAAAGCTACTGGAATTTCTGAATAGATAGCAGGGAACATAATTCAGTTCCTGACCCATTCTGAAAGCAGGTGGCTAGATTCACTCATCACTCTTAGCCTATGGCTTCTCTATTCATGGCTAGTTTTTTAAAAATAAGCCTGTCTTGACGTATCATATTAAGCCATAAAACCATGGTTTATAAACCCTAATGGCTGAGTTCATACCCTAATGAACCATTCAATGAATACAGTATGAACCCAGCTATTGTCCAGTTTTTGCTTTCATTTTAGCCATGACAATTTTGCAGCTCTGTTCCAGTCTTTTGGTTTCAGCCATTATTATATAGTTTTGATAGCAAGATAAAGGATAGCTGTTTACCTGATGAGTAAGGGATTTGTTGCATGCAGATATGGGCCATTATGCACTGCAATGCAACATACATTGTAATTTGATCAATTTTTGCCTGCTAATTGATCCTTACAAATGAATTTTTCCTCCCTCCACTGCTGTCAGGATGCAGATGGGAAAGAGGTGGCAGTCACCAATTGTAAAAAGGTTGGTGAGCAGGTCATTCTGTTAAAGAGTTAAACTTCAATGTGTTTTGAGAATGGAGCATTTACTGCTGATTTAATCACAACCGCATGTTTCCCTCTTCTAGAAAATACAGTAAAATAACAAACGGTGGCGTAAAGGTGGGCGTTTCCTATTCCTATTATTTGATCACTGGGCAGAAGTTTAAAAGCATAATTTTTAAAATAATTTTTTTAAAAAAATGTGGAAGGCAGTCCAGATGTTAACAAATGCTGTAGTGAACTATAGTGAGGATCAAAGGATTTATATCCCGCTTTTATTATTTTTTATTAAAAAAAAGCAAAATCTAAATTGGCACAGATCAGTGACTATAAATTGGTCCTTGGTCATATCCATCTTCTCTCTAAAGGCAAAAGATCAAGATATTTTAATGAGAGGTGATACGTATTGAGATAGAAATGAGATAAAGAATATTGGACATGTTTGGTTAAAGTCTTAATAGTTGTATCGGTTACCCGGGCATTTTCCATTATTGCTCAGTGTCTCTGGTAGAGATGTTTCATATCAGGTCTGGGATCTGCCAGGAATGAAATGTTTAAAGTGGAGAGCTGCTACTTCTGTACAAGTTCCAGTAGTATTCTGATGGCCCTCATCAGTGTGAGTAGGTCAGTTGCCGTACAAGTAGTTCTTACTGAACAATGGACTTGGCAACTCCACCGCTAAGTGATGCTGTTGTAATGTGCAGTGTCATGTTAGCGCACTGACCTATGCTAGCAGTTGCCATCGTTAGGTGAATTCTACATGGTTACAGTGTCCCGTGTTCATTTGATCACCTTTTGCATCCTCTTGCCAGCTTCCCCATTGACTTTGTCAGAAGCTGGCAGTGAAGTTGCAAATTATGATCCATATAGCCATGAGATATCATGATTGCAAACTAGATGCCAAGCGTCCAAATCACAATCATGTGACTTTAGGGATGTGTGACAAGTCCCCCTCATTCAGTGCTATTGTAACCTTAAACTGTTGCTGAATGAGTGGCCATTCAAAGAGGACTTCCTGTACTATTAGAACATCTTAAAAATGAATTATTTTCAAATCTCAATCAATTGTAGGTTGTCTATTTTGAAAGGACTCGTGCAATAGAAGACATTCTGTACCACCTTAATTGCCAAATATATGTCTCCAAGTTTCAATTGTACATTAGTTGCCTACTCAGGCAATGATGCATAAGACAATTTTGCTTTACCAGTCAGGGTAAAGTTTCCCTATCGTAGAAGCCAGGCCCTTCGTAAAGCAGGTAGCAACTTGGTGGTTTCCAGATGTCTTTGACTGCAGCTGTGACTCCTGACCACTGATTGGGACCTGTGGAACTGTAGTCCTAAAGCACTGCTTGATAATACTATTGACAGCAGCCTCTTAAGCACCCCTTGCTCTTTCAAACGTATTGTCCACTTTCCTTATAGTAGGAGGAGGCGAAGTCCCTCCCCACCACCAGCCAGAAGACGGCGGTCTCCTTCTCCTGCCCCCCCACCAAGACGTCGCAGGTCACCGTCACCCCCACGACGAAGGTAATGTTGCTTGTTTGTAGAAAATGCTGGTCCCTAAGGTGTAAGTCGGGATGTCCGGTTCCATAGCATGCATTATAGCATTTTCTTTTTGGGAAGGAACGTTGTTCAATAAGTGAAACATTTTATAATACTGCTAATAATCAATCCCTTTAGGATGACTTACAGCAGTATATTAAAATGCATACAAAGCAAGAGCAGAAAAAGCCACCTTTATAATACAAGATTTTAAAAAATGTAGGAATATTTAGAAATTTTAGTGAACAGGTTTTAATAGGTGATTTTCAATATGTTTTTGCTGCGATACCTAAGTACAATTGCAGTTAAGTGAAAATGTACCCTCTCCTCTATTTCACTGTATTTTTGTTCATTTTGTAATATGCCTAGGTAACAACCCTTGTAACTTGGTGATTTGATCAATGTGTTTATGTGCCTTACTTCTTAGGTCTCCTTCACCACTCCCTCGCCGGCATTCGCCTACACCCAGAAGATACTCTCCTCCCATACAGAGGAGGTATTCTCCTTCCCCTCCTCCAAAGAGACGAACGGCATCACCTCCTCCCAAAAGAAGGGCTTCTCCTTCTCCGCAGCCTAAGCTCAGAGTTTCTCGCTCTCCACCACCAAAACATAGAAGCTCTCCGCCTGCAAAAAGGCGTTCGCCATCTGCATCTTCCAAGCACAGGAAAAGCTCCCCTCCTAGCAGGTCCAACCGGGAACCCCGCTCTCCACTGCAGAACAAGCGGCATTCACCTTCCCCACAGCCTAGGCCTTCACGGACCTCTGCCAGCCCACCATTGCTGCGTAGGGGTCCTTCTTCATCACCTCAGCGAAGGCAGTCGCCATCTCCGACCTCTAGGCCCATCCGAAGAGTCTCAAGGACTCCAGAGCCCAAGAAGTCAAAGAAGTAAGTGAAACATGGAACTGTTTTAGATTTGTGTTTTTCAAATTTCAGCTTTAAGATGTGGCTGGGGAACTTTGTGAGCTGAAGTCCACACATCTTAAAGTTGCCAATTTTGAAAACCCCAGATCTAGATTGTTGGGCTACAACTGTAAGAGCTGTGGTGGCTCAGTGGTTAGGATGAAGTATTGCAGGCTAACTCTGCATTCCCACTGCCAGGAGTTTAATCCTGACCGGTTCAAGGTTAGCTCAGCCTTCCATCCTTCCGAGGTGGGTAAAATGAGGACCCAAATTGTTGGTGGCAATAGGGTAAACCACTTAGAGAGGGCTGTAAAGCACTATGAAGCTGTATATAAGTCTTAAGTGCTATTGCTATAATTGCTCTGGAATTGTAGGAAATCCATTTCCCTACTCAAGATGTGCGGTATTCCAGTATCATAGGTATTAGGAGTAAAAACAAGGGGTTTTTTTCACTTTGGAATCAATAGGCACTATAAAATTCACAGCTGATTTGAATTTTCAACATTGATTTTGCTGCCTTTTCTAGAAAGTATAATATGTTCTGACTTTTTTCTAAGGGCTTCTCCACCAAGTCCTCATTCTGCAAGAAGGGGTTCTTCATCTCGGTCAGCTTCAGCATCCCCTGAACCATCCCCCAAGAAGCATCCAGCACCTCCCTCTCCTGCTCGATCAGCATCCCCTACTGCTCACTGGTCACCAATAGCACCTGCAAAGAAGGCTAAAAGTCCAACTCCAAGCCCATCACCAGTACGAGTGAGTATCTTCTGCTGTAAATTTGTGAGGGTTCATTTGATCAACACTCTTTTTAACTGGTTGGAACAATGGCTGAGATTATACATCACTTGTAAGCCGTAATACAAGTTTGGTTGAGTTCAGTTCATGGAACATGTGAACCTATTCCAACAGCTGTAGGACTAGCAGTTAAGTGCATAGATATATCCACTGGTGTGACAGACCAAATTCTGTGGACTTTGATGAGGAAAGATCTGTAACTGGATCCCTTATGTGCATTTGATAGACAAACTTATTTTCAGGGTGAAAATAGACAAAAGAGATGTCTGTCAAGACTCAGCTTGGAATTGTTACTTGCAATGTATGGGATGGAGATGTAATTTTTATAATGTATTGTTTTAAATGATGGCTTGATCTTCCAGAATTCTGATCAGGAAGGAGGTGGTAAAAAGAAGAAGAAAAAGAAGGATAAGAAGCATAAAAAGGATAAGAAGCACAAGAAACACAAAAAGCATAAGAAAGAAAAAGCTGCTGTAGCTGCTGCAATGGCTGCTTTGACAACCTCTGCAGAGGAAGATCAAGAAAAAAATGTAGAACCCAAAAAGGTGAATATTTAGCCTCTGTTTAAATAAACTTGAGTGCTTTTCTTCATCTTTAAGATTGAATATCGATATGGCTAAATATTTTAAGAATTCAGGGATTATATTACAATCTATTATGGTAGTGCTCTTGCAGAGTTTAAGAATATTCTTTTTCTAGGAACAAAGTTTGTGCTTGGTTTTAGAATCTATATAATTTGGGCGTTGGTAGGTGGCTTAACCTTAAAACCAATGTGCAAATGAGATTATGTCCTCCTCTAGTGTATTTGATGTTGAAATTACTAGCAAGACTCCCTGCTTTTTAGGCTGCTTGTTTCATGAAAGTTTCTACTCTCTGGCCAAATCTAACCCAGGCTCATATTCTGTAACTATAGAAGTAATTGCTGACTTTCCATTGCGTTAAGGAGACTGAGAGTGAAGCAGAAGATAACCTGGATGACTTGGAAAAACACCTGCGCGAGAAAGCTCTGAGGTCCATGAGGAAGGCGCAGGCATCTCCACCATCTTAGGATGAAGCAGCATTTGATTTCATGTAAATTTTATTTGGTTTATACTCAAGATTTCAATTTCAAATTGCTAAAATGTGTTTGAGCTTTAGACTTTAACATTGGTTGTAATAATTGCTAGGTTAAAGTTCACCATGTTTATTAAAAAAAAGGGCATGGATCTTCATTACAAAAAAAAATAATCATTTACAGTGTACTAGTGATCTCCTTTGACAGTTGACATGATTTTGTTAGAATTTTCTTAAGCAGCAAGGATCTCTTCCCTGCCCTATCCCTGTTCCTGTTCAATGGTTTAAAAAAGGGCCTGGCAAACTTCAGTTTCTCTAAAACAGGGGTGGGCAACTATGGCCCCTTCATGACCTGTGGATTGAACTCCCAGGATTCCTGAGGCAGCTAAAGTCCACAGGGCGTAAAGAGCCATGATTGCCCATGCCTGCTATAAAAGGTCATAGTACAAATGCTTACAACATTTCTATTGTAAATTCTTGCTCCAGATCTTTTGTGGTTTGTAGGCATGAGAAAGCCACTCTTGGCAAAGAATTATGTGGGAACACTTGCCAAACACCCAGGTTTCTCAGTGTTTCCTAATTTATGTTTAAAATTGGCACAACATATCTACTTTATAAACTTGCTTGGCAGAAGGCAGTGGGTTCATTATAATATGATAGACTTATTTGGAACACTGGATTTTTAATTTGTACCTTTTTTTCCTCTTATCCCCTTCACCTTTTAAAAAATACAGTTCCTGTGATCAACAATCTTGGCCAAATTTGGCATAAATTTGGAACACTGGATTTTTAATTTGTACCTTTTTTCCCTCTTATCCCCTTCATCTTTTAAAAAATACAGTTCCTGTGATCAACAGTCTCAGCCAAATTTGGCATAAATTTTTGTTTTGTGGAATGTTGTTGCCCCATTCACAGTTTTCTTTTGTCTTGTTGAAGTCCTTTGGAATAGTATGTAAGTTTCAGAGTTGTGGTTTCTGAAAACCTGAAGGACCTGAACTTTGGATATTGTCATGTTCACATTGGGGGTTTTATTTTGTTTCTGTTTTTTTTAAACTAAAGCTGTTACAAAGCTTGTGTATTAAACAAAATAAATTTCTAAATTTAAAGGATCTCGGCTTTCTGTTTTTTTCTGTTTCGTTTCCCCTTACTGTCTCAGTTTTAAGAAAATTATGTAGAGCTAATCCTGTTAATTGAAGTAAAATAATTTGCATGAAGGGGACTTCAAAGAATGTCAGAAGCTAATAGATCATGAGATATTTCTCTTTCTAGAGGAGCTTTTAAAGACTGGTGCCTCTTATCTAGCGCTCTTTGTATACTCTGCATATTGGAAGCTTCTGTGGGCTCATGCATTTCCAAGAGATGGCACTTCCCATGCATACCTTTTCCTTGTTATAGAATTGATCCCCCCTCCCCCCATTCTAGCCCAGTATAAAGAACAGGGACACAGTTGCTTGTGGGGAGCTTTTAACACCAACAAGGGCATTTACATTCAGGTTGCAACAGACTGACCTCATTTCATAGGCGAGAAAGAGTTACTGGAGGAAGTTCTGAATCTCCTAGCTTCCTGACCCTCATCTTCCTCTCATTAAACCTGATTTATGCATAAATATAAAAAGGCAGTGAATGAATGAGATGACTCTTAATGGAAAGGGAAAATGGTTCCAACAATAGCTTTCTTTTCTAATTTGTCTTCCTTATCCCTATAATCATCTGCCAGTCTCCTCTTCACATCTTTCAGTTTCCTGGTTTTGCCCCAGAATGGCTGGTTACATCAATCTAAAATCCTTCAGTTATTGGACTTTATTATCGGTATGCTTCTGGATCACTTCTATGTGTTCTTTGTAAGTTAAAAGTGGCTAAACAAGTTGGACATATGTCCCAAATCATAAACATTAGCCCTAGTTTGTTCTCATGAGTGGCTTGTTCAGAAAAAGAAGCCAGTATCACTGATTTTTGAATGCTAAATAAGCTATCTCCCCTCCCCCACACCAAGGTTTTGTGGGTGGGCCTGAGGACCCCAGGTTGATTGGGATCAAGTGACTTGTATAATTGTGTTTGTTGCTGCCATGGGATATAAACTATTCCACAAAATTTTGAAAATCTTTAAAACTAGGCTTGGCAATCAAAATATTCTAAAAAGTATTTAGTCCTAGGCTGCGAGAAACTCTTCTGGTACTTGGAAATAACATTTCAAGCCTGAGCTACAAATATTCACCTTTATCAGTGAGAAAACAACTAACTTGATAGACAGAACCAGACACTGGTATTTTCTGAAACTTTGAGACAGGGTTACTTTAGTGAGTCCCTCTTCAATATGTTATTCTAGTTCCTTTTGGTTTCAATTCCCTAAATTATCAGCATGCTGATAACATCCATTGTTTCTTGAAAGTACTTTCTTAGTACTTAGAAGATTGCCTAATTTCTCTTTTTTCCATTGGGGACTTTAGTTGTCATTTTTATGTACCTTCTTAACACTCTTGTGTTAAGCAGTGATAGCTGATGATCACTAGAGGGTGGACTGGATCAAGTGAAAGAAGCTGCATTTTCTCACTTGAATACACATGGTCCTTGACTTACGACCACAGTTGGGACAAGATTTCCATTGCTAAGCAAGGCAAATGTTAAGTGAGTTGCGCCTGATTTTACGACCTATATTCCCATGGTTGGTTATTAAACAAATCACTGCAGTTGTTAAGTGGATCATGTGACGAATCCGGCTTTCCCCTCTGAGTGTTGAAAGTTGACAGGGAGGGTTGGAAATGGCAGCCGCATGACTCCAGTGTGTCTCAACCTTCATAAATACATGCCGAATTCTCAAGTGCTTGGATTTTGATCACATGATTGTGGGGATGCTACAATAGTGGTAAGTGCAAAGACCCAGTTATAAGTTACTTTTTTAAAGTTACAGCTGTATCTGAGCAGTTGCTAAAGCAATGGTTGTAAATCAAGGACTGCCTCTGTGTGTCTGTGTGTACATGCATACAGAAACAGACATTGTGAAATGGGAAACATAATTGGATTGCGCATAATGATGCACAGGGAGAAGAAGCCAAGCCCTGATTCGTGGATGCCTGTTTATTGAATAAAACACATTACGTAACAACCTGGGAAGGAAGAGAGGATCCAGTCAGAGGGGAAAAGCAACTGAAAAGAAGGAAATGAAAAAGGAGTGGAAAAGCATAGATTTTAGCCTGCAGAGAGAAGAAGGAAAGGGAAGCCAGCAGGGAACAGGAAAAAGCAAACTAACAAAAAAGCAGAATTTAATTCAAGATCATGGTGATCTCAATGCATGACCCTGTAGGAAAAATATGCCAAGGCTGCCGTCGGTATTATCTGTATTTTGGGATGGGCCATTTTTGAATTCTGGTATTGTGTGCTCAGTTATGGAGGCAACTGGAAATGGCAACTCAGTGACTGTTCAGAAGGAGGAGGCGTCCAAATTCAGATGCTGAACGGCCCTGGAAAGCATCTGTCGTAGGCTGACCTCAGGCCAGCTCGCCCTTCACTCACACTACATGTTTGGCACACACATGAGAACGTTTCAGTGGAACACTGATCCATTCAAGTTTGAAAGAGGATCATTGAATACAGACACACAGAAGTTTAGCTAGGAAAGTTACGTTCGCATATATAAGCCTTTTGACTTAAGGCCACAACTAAATTTCTGTTGCTAAGCAAGGCGGGGATTCAGTGAGCTGCACCCAATTTTATAACCCCTTTTGCACAATTGTTAAGCAAATCACTGCAGTTAAGTGAATCACACGATCGTGAATTGGGCTTCTCCCAGTGACTTGACTTGGCAGAAGCTGACTAGGAAGGTGGTAAATGGAGATTATATGATCACAGGACATGGGAACTCTTGTCCATACATGCCAGTTGCCAAGCACCCACATTTTTATCATGTGACTATGGGGACACTCACAGCTGTAAGTATGAGGACCCATTGCAAGTTACCTTTTTCAGTGCAGTTGTAACTTCAAATGGTCACTAAATTCAAGGTTGTAAGTCAAGGACTATCTCTGCAGTCATGCATATGTTTGATTCTTCCAAGGTACTCCAAATGTTTGGTCCCAAGGAGCTGCTCGCGGTCATTTCAAGCATTTCTGCTATTTGAGGTGAAAAATATTTTGTTTTACTTCACAAAATCATTTGGTTTCTCATTAAGCGATAGACCTTATCAACGTGTGTGCATACTTTTTAAAAAAAGAGAAGAAACTATTGCCAATTTATCACAAAGAGCAACATGGGGCAGTCTACACAATACTTTTACTAGGCTGAAGTATTAAAAAATGGGCTCTGTTCCTACTCCATAAGGAGCTTCACATTGAGACTTTGAGAGGTGTCTTTGCAACACTCAAAGCGTCTAGCAAGATGTTTATTATAATGGGAAAACGCTTAATATGAACCATCCTGATTTGTCAGTTTCAGTTTTAATGCAAAGATTTTCCTAGCAATTTTTAAAAGAATAATGTCGGGTCTACTTTTGGAAGCCTCCCTCAAGAGAGTTTCGCTCTCTTTAGTGAGCTACGATGTTAAGAGTTTGCTTCAAACAAGGAAGAGATGAGAGAGTGCCCTCTGTGTGTGTCTTTAGCTTTGGGCACCAACGGTTGATGAACGGACAGATGCATGTTTAACTCTCTCTGAAGCTCCATGGAACATCAAAAAGCTTTAGCCTCATGTAAAATTGCAGAACAGTATCTGCCTATTGTATATCATTGAAAACCTCCAGTAGAGGTTTCTCAACCCTGGCAATTTTAAAATGGGTGGACTTCAACTCCCAGAATTCCCCAGCCAACATGGCCTTCAACCCCTTTTGCATACTGGCTGGGGAATTCTGGGAATTGATGCACCCAACTTAAAATTCCCAAGGTTGAGAGACACTGATTAGTGCAACCGGTGGGTCAATGCAGGAATCTACTATTGCAGTGTCTTTCTGAACAGTTCTTTCTGTTAGAGGGTCTAAGAGCGAGTTAAAACAATGCTGAGGAATCCCTATACTTTTCTTGATATTCTGATGAAATCTATTTCTTTATAATCTAGCCCTATTGTTTCTCGTCCTGTTCGCTGGAACAATGAGCCATTCTGCCTTGTCTTGCACATGACAAGCCTTCAGCTACTTAAAAATATGTCTCCCACAGTCTTCTCTTCTCAGGCTAAATATAGTCTGTTTTTCCATCCAAGCCTTTTAAAATCTTGACATCCTTCAGTGTGTTAATGTCCTGCTTAAAAGAATGTAATAATTCTGGGTGTGGTTGGACCAGTACAGAACAGAGCAGAAAAGTGATCCCTTTTGATCCGGGTTCTACACTTCAGTTGATGATGCCTAGTATCACATTTCCGCATGTATATATGTCTTTATTAATTGTATTAATTAAATTAATTAATTTGGTCACTGTAAATGAATTAAATCAATATTGACTAATATTAATTTTAGTTATTAATTTTATTTAGTTAGGAATTTAAAATTAAAATTAATTTGACCAATATTAATTAAATTAATGACATTTTTATTATTTAGTACATGGGTGTCCAACATTTTGGCTTGCCTGGGCTGCATTGAGTGAAGAGGAATTGTCTTGGGCCACATATGAAATATATACGGTAATATAGTTAATATACATAAATAACAAGCTTCCTTTATTAATACTTTTTATTATAACTGTGGGGCTGCATTATGTGCTGTTCCAAGGCCACATGGCAGCCTGTGAGTAGCAGATTGGACATGTCTAATTATTAATTTGACTAATTAAAAAAATATAATTTAAATAATTTAAAATTAAAATAAATATGTAGAACTGGTTTGATTCTGGCATCGCGAAATCAGTGTCTGGGGAATTGGAAGAGGAAGTTGCTGATGTATTTGGCTAGAAATAGCAATTAGGAATCAGTACCTTGCAGAGAGAAAAAATAGATTAGTGGTGGAGTGCTGAGTGATTATGATGCGGCTCCTGTCTGGCTGAGGGCCAAATTTCTTGATAAGAGGCTCAAAATGTCACCAATTATAAGCTTATTTGGTAGTGCCTGGAAACAATGCCTTGTGTATGTTTTTAAATAATTTTATTGAAGAAAAGATCATACAGGATTAAAAACTACTGAAATTTTTAAAAAGTAGCAGAGAGAAAGGTATGAAAAGAGACAGAAAGAGTGAGAAATGTAAAAGGCAAAGAAATACACAAAAAAAATGAAGGAAAGAAATATTTAAAGAAGTGACTTTTGATCTTTGCAGCAATTACAAAAATGACTAACAGTTTCTGCCCTCCCAGATTACATATCTATGGTTCTGTTCTTTCAATGAATCTTGAAATCACTAATTCATTTTTGCCCATTGTCAGCAACAATCTGTTATAAAATTATTTATTGTTTCTTCCCTAATCAAACATCTCAATCTAACCATTTTAGCAAGTTTTACAGTTCTGTATGATTACTTTGTAGAAGGAAAATGGTGTTAGTTCATGGTGGCAAAGGATCTGGAATCTGGTACATTTTCCAACTAACACATTTTAGGAAAAAATACAAGATTTGTGATGAAATGTCACATTTAATTAATGAGCTGTAGCTGGGGAAAAATTATGCCTTTTTAAAAAACATGTTAGTTGGAAAAGGTGCTACCAGAATCCTGATTTTTTGTTTACTAAGAAATAAGCCCTACTGTGTTCCACTAGTATTTCCTTTTGATTAAAGAAAAACACTAACACAACATGTAGCCATAAATAAAATGCGAAGTTAGCACATTAGTGAGATGAAGTTAGCGGCAGTAATTTATCCATGTACCATCTAAGCCAGTGTTTCTCAAACCTGGCAATTATCAATGTAATACATTTCAATCAAATGTATTGATTTGAATTCAGCCTCCTAAGAGTTTTTTAAATCCAGTCGTGACTGAGCAGAATTTAGCAACTTTAGTAAAGTTGTCCATAGATTGATCTGTTAGCAGGAAACGGAAAATGTGCATTTCAGCCCAATCTCTGTGTTTTGAAGGTTCAATATTAACCTCCAAATCCAGAGTAAATTTATCCCTAGATCACTAAGAAGTATATCCTATATTTCTCAAAACCTGTTCATTTCATCAAAATTCACCAGAAAATGTTCATGCTAGAGGGGTGCCTTTTTTATGGTTTGCAGCGCATTGATTATTATTTTTTTATGGGATGCTTTTAAAATACCTGACACTGAATTTAAGACACTGAAACTGAAAGGTTTAACATAATCAGACAAGTATCAAACAATGGAAACTCACCAGGGACTAGCCTCTTGCTCAAAACTTTGTACTATACGACCTCCGCATCATTTAGCCAGCCAAAATCGAGAGACACGTCTTAGGATCAACCAATCAGAGCCACCGCTCCTCTTCTCCTTCAACTGGATTAAGGAAAGCAAAAGAGGCGGGAATCTATACTGCAAACCACGCCCCTTCTCACCTCAAACCACGCCCCTTTCAGGCCGCGCCCACTTACATCGAGAGCGTGAAGTTTCTTCCCTCTCAGCGGCGCCCGGCTGGTTGGTGCTGTCGAGCCGCCCTCGTCTCCCGCTTAAACCCCGCCCCTCCACGGTAGGCTCTGCTTTGGGCGGCATCTTTCCAGTTTTGTTTTTTTTAAATTCTCGCCCTTCCCTCAGAACCCCGCCCCTTTCTTGGGGTCACGCCCCTTCGATATAAATAGTCGGAGTCTTGAAAGCGTCCCATCAGTCGCGCTTGAAGGGTTGGTGAGGTGCTGGAGGGAGAGCGAACGGCTCTGGTTTCCTCCTCCCTGTCATCCCGAGCGACCCTCACGCCCGGAGAGGGAGCCGAGCCGAGCCTGGTGAGGGGCGTTTCTGTGCGGGTGGTCGGCATGGCGCTCTCGGTGCCGGTCAACGGCATGAAGGAAGTGGGCGGCGGCAAGGAGCCCCTCATAGAACTCTTCGTGAAGGTAAAGAGGCTCCTCATTGAGGGCATCGGCTTGTTCCGCTTTCCTGCCTTGGGGGTGGGGGCGGGGGGGGGAGATCGCCCTCCTGCCTCTTCCCCGCGGCGGCGGGTGGGCGTTGAAGTCCTACGCCCGGGCGGTGGGTGGGATGGGCGGCCCCACCCTCGTGCCCTCCTTCCCGCCTCCGGTCGTCCTCCTGATCGGGCTTGCTCCACCCCGTCTGCCCGATCGAGCCCGGGAAGTTCAGCTCGGAGCTTGCAAGAAGTGGGGGCGCCCCTAGACAGCGAGAGGGGCGGCACGAGGAAAGGGTCCCGCAGCCCCCCTTCCTCCCTCTGGGTCTGGGCTTTCTTCTTGCCCCACTGAGAGCGGTTCAGGTGGGCTTCGATGACTCCTTGGAAGCCCCCAAACTGCTAAGGCTTGAATGCATTGATCGATCGATCGATCGATCATTTATGCATCGTATTTGTATCCCCGCTCGTCTCACAGACGTGACCCTGGACGGCTCGGAATAAAACATAAGCCAGCCATAAAATGAATGAAAAGTCAGACTCTCCCTTAAAAGGGAAGCAAAAGCGCAAGCAGGGCTGGAAATCCTGGGAGGGGGCTTGGGTGGGTGAGCGCCCGAGTCTTCCAAGAACGACGGTGGAAGGAAAAGACGATGCGAAGGCGGCATTCTTCTTCCCAGCATCCGGAAGACACTGTAGATTTCCCTCTGGATCTTTTCCATTCTGGGTGGGGCTTTCTGGTTGGGATGAAGAAGAAAACTATATAGGACAATGGGGTGTCCAACCTGGTGGATTCCGACTCCCGGAATTCCCCAGCCAGCCATGCTGAACACCAGAGTTGGAAGGGGCCTTGAAGGTCTTCTAGTTCAGCCCCCCTGCTCAAGCAGGAGACTTCATACCATTTCAGACAGGTGGCTGTCCAATCTCTTCTTAAAAGATGATGGAGCACCCACAACTTCTGAAGGCAAGCTGTTCCACTGATGGAGTGTTCTCGCTGTCAGGAAATTTCTCCTTCGTTCTAGGTTGGATCTCTCTCTGTTCAGTTTCCATCTGTTGTTTCTTGTCTTGCCTTCTGGTGCTTTGGAAAATAGGTTGACCCCCCTCTTCTTTGTGTCAACCTTTCAAAGATTGGAACACTGCTATCATGTCTCCCCTTGGTCCAGGTTTTAAAGTTGTTAAGGGTGGACGCCTCTGATCTAGAACTTAGCCTGGCCTTTTGATCTCCCCGAGGCTTCCTGGAGGTTGGAGCTATAATGCTTACAGCTATGATTGAACTGACCGATACTGTATGTCTCCTGTCAAATGGAAATACATCTAAGTTTCTCTGCACTTTTTAAACTTTTTATTTCACCAGTCAGTATGCCTGATCCTACATTCTGAGTGACCACAGTGATATTTCAGGAGTTCAGGAGTATTCTCAGTAGCAGTTTTGGATCCAATGAGACATCCATGGCAGATTGATAAAGGGGATAAAACATTTGAGGCTTAGAAAAAGGCAAAAGTAATGGGTGGGTGGGTGTTAGACTAGGCAATATTCCCTGTTCTGTAAAATGGAAATTTATTGGAGTTGTGAGAATTTTTCTGCCTTCTTCAGTAATCTATAGATCTTGCTTGCCCATGATAGATTTATAGCCTCTTTTCCAAGCATTTAACTTGTCCCAGTTTTGTCATGAGAAGGGAGGTTTCAGAGGTTTTCTTCCCAGTTACATATGCATTAGGAGGGTATTTCTATGAAGTACTTTGATTCACTGAGATTTAGCTCAAACATTTCCTATTTTATTTCCTCCCCTTGTCTCCAATTTTTGAGTTATTTATAAAGTGCTGATTAATATTTGCATGATTTTTGGTGGCATATAAGTTCTGTATACATGAAATATTTTTATCAAACATTTATGTTCCTAGTCCTTAGTGAGGCAGAGGTTACATCAAGGAATATATAACACGGCTATTTGGGGAATCGTATTTTTGTATTGCTATAGCCTAACCTTTGCCTTGTTTGATCATAACTTATCTTTGTTTTTTTATATAAGTTCAGCATGGCCTCGTCTCCAGGAACAAGCTCTGTTCTCTAGTGCCGTGTTAATGAAATCTTCCTCTTTGCATTTTTCCATGCATCCATGGAATAATTCTTTGCCGTAGCACATGTACACATCCATTCCAGCTCCCATCTGCTCTGGTATGAGGCAGGCGCAGTTAGAGCAGGAGTCTTGAGCTGGAAATAAAGGGTGGGGAACTGATGGAGTCTGGATGAAGTCATGTTCCCCAGAAGTCATTACTTCATGCAGTCTATGAATAGTCCATTACTCACTTGCTCTTGGAAGTAGTATCAGAAGACTTGGCTTGAGTTCCACACTTCTGTAAAAAAAAATGGGCTTTGGGGAATTATAAGGAGCCACAATAAAAACAAATCTGTATTACATGTTTTATTAAATGTATGTGTATATTTATGTCCCGCAAGTGGTGTACATATGCATGAATTCCACCCCTATTCTCATCACTTGCTTTACCAGTTATTATGCAACTTTTTCCTGATGTAAATTGCATATATTAAGGAGTTCTCCTTTCAAGTGGGGAAGTCACTGTTGAGTGCCTGAGAACAGCCACGTACAGGCAATCCATGACTTACTACCACAATTAAAGCCAGAATTTCCATTGCTAAACTAGACAGTAATTAAGTGAGTTTTGCCCCGTTTTACGACATTTCTTGCCCCACAAAAATGATTATGTTACTTTTTTCAGTGCCGTTGTAACTTCAAATGGTCTACGAAGACACGTAGTCCTTGAGGATATTTTCAAAGCAAACCTTGATGCAGAGATAAAATATAAGTTGCTTGTAGTACTTTTCCTGATGGTCTATGGTAATGAGTAACTTGCATCTGTGCCTGCCATCCAGTATGTTGGTCTTCCTACTATCTTAAGTTAACTTTCAATGCAAATATTTGCTGTTGTAATGCTGATCAAGCAGAACCAGCTAATATCTCATTCGCTAATAGGTTCAGTATAAATACTTAATAAAGGAAGCTCATTTCCTACATCTAGTAGAAGAAATGTTAATAATATTCTATCTTAGTCTCATAGAGATTGGGACATAATTCATATGGCATAATTAGCATATTATTCATTATCCTTAATGGGCACTGCGTACGTAAAATATCATATGTACTGCAGTTATGAGCCGGTAGGTTGCCCGGAAGACCAGATTCTTCTTAGCTGAACAGACATTTAAATGGGGAGGGAGGGGTATTTGTTAGATGAATTGGCAGCTGAAAATTCATCATGCTATTTTTGATAAAAATACATGTATTATATAAAATTGCTAAGCTTTAACATTTTAAAACATCTGATAAAGTTTTGCATATTAAAGGGAAGAAAAGATATACATCAGAGGCAAGCTTGCCTTCTACTCTAATATGCATCCAAGCACATTTAGTTTTGAATTGTGAAGAACATTTGCTCTTATGCTTTTCCATGTTTTTCCGGTCTTTGCCTTCGTGAGATCAAGATACAATATACAAGCTGTAGATTACTTCAATCCATCTGGCATATTTTGGGTATGACAATTGGTTAGAATGCAGTATTGCAGGCTGACTCTGCCCACTTCCAGCAGTTCGATTCTCACCGGCTCAATGTGTTCTCAGCCTTCCATTCTTCCAAGATCGGTAAAATGAGGATCCAGGTTGTTGGGGGCAATATGCTGACTCTGTAAAACGCTTAGGGCTGTAAAGCTCTATGAAGTGGTATAGAAGTCTTAAGTGCTGTTGTTGTTGCTATTGTTTGGCTATAACAAGAAGATGGCTTTGCCAACAATATTCTTTTACACAGATCTGTAAAATACTGCTTTTTGCAGTTAGAAACTGGGTACTAGTATTACGTCTGCTGTAAATGGTCTTCTCCAAATCTTTGTTGCATGGATCATTCTTGGCCTTTTCTGGGAGACTGCATGAACAGAGAAGCATATTATGGTACTGCTGCTTATAAAATGTAGAAACAGCTGACTGTAAGTGGCATAGTGAAACTATAAAAGTTGATATGCAAAAGAATTGAAACTCCCTTGTGCTGCCCACTTCTGGAAAACTGGCCACAACCCAAAGCGTTTGGCATTTCAAAATAACTCTGGTAAATGGTGTAACTCCAGACAATACAAATAGAGCAAAAGCATGAGACCATAAATTTTTTTAAAAATATGCTTGCTGTGTGTCCACTTTTGGGGATTTTTAAAAAAAACACTAAGGAACAAGCTGTATTCTGCTTCAGAAAGGTGATTCTATGAGGGTTTCTATTTAATTAAATCCAGAGTCTACATTTTTTTCCCCTGGCCCTAAGAGCTCAGCCCATTTGTATTTGCCAATGTCATGCTCTGTCACTTATCCTTGATTTACATTTTGTTACAAAATGAAGAAAACAATTCTCAGAGAGAGTGCTAACGACCAGATGACTGCAAGGAATATAAATCCTTCCATTTTCCATCATCAGAACTGGAGAAGCTTTTTGGATGAGAAATGAAACGTCTTCAAGGAAAAATAAAAAGCACTTTTGGGATAACCAGGACCTGAATGACTGAGAATAGACAAAATGAAGAATAAGACCCTGCTTTTTCCTTGGCTTAAGAATAGGATTGCAAAGATTTATAAGGTTCATTCAATTTCAATCTGTGGTCCAAGGCACTCAGATATTGTGACCAAACTATGGCTAATTTGGAGAGAGGGTTAATTGTGATGGGTCAGTACTATTAAATGTAATTATGGGCATGATTCTCCCTCCCCTTCTGTGAGCTTGGAAAAAATAAAGGCAGACTTGCCAAAATTTCTTGAGACAATGGCATATTAGCCACTGCCTAATTTGACCAATAACTGGCTATGGCTGTGACTAATAACTGAAAACATGTAACCCTGTTATCAGAACTGATTTCCTGGGAAATTATTTCGATAGGATTTGAGAACATGTACACAGAGGCAAATAACTCAGTAATTTGTAGGCTAATTGGAAATAAATTCATTGTGCATAAGCAGCTGCTATAGAAGAAGAGACATATTAAATGTGCTGCAATAGTAGAGCATTTGTAAGTTATAGTTTGGACATAGTGCAGTTAAGAAAAGTGCTGATCTGAACTTCTATGCTTGCTGGTAAGACAACTGTTTGTTTTGTTGCTAGAAAAATGTCCTTACTTGCTTTGAGACTTAAGGATGGAAGAGATAAGAGAGGCAGTTTCTGGAGTTAGTTGAATTGGGAGGATGAAAGTAAACTCTGAGTTCAGAAGCCTGTTTCAAATCTTTTTATTGCAATGAATGTGGCAGATAGCCTTTAGTTGCCTACAACGCATCCCTATCAACAGAAACTGACTTCTCATGTTCTTTCTGAGTCTTTGTCCAAATGAATTTGCCAAGATATCACTTTATATACCTCAGGGGGAAAAAAGGTAAGAACAAAGGCTGGCTAATCATGCCATGCAGGTAGTCCTTGATTTACTACAACAATTGAGCCCAAAATTTCACGTAAGTCACATAAATGGTCACTCAGGTGCATCTAAGAAGCTCACAAGGATGGGAAAAATCAGAATAACCCTCTGTTTCCTAACAGCTGGAGATTTTAAGGCGGTGTTTCTCTACCGTGGCAACTTTATGATTTGTGCACTTCAACTCCCAGAAGTCTGCAGTCAAACTTCTTAAAGTGGTCAAGGTTGAGAAACACCATTTGAAGGATTCTGGGGGCAACAGATATCCTGTCCTTGAATCTGCTTGATTTCCCTGAAAAAATCTTCATGGTCATCTCCATGTCTGATAGAATAGTGAACATTTTGAGCTCTGTTGTAGTCGTAAGTCGGGGACGCCTAGGTGGCTTTCTGCTTAGGTGGCTTTCAAGCATCTTTCTCTCTGTCCTGCTTCCACCTCTCATATTTCCGGTGGACGTAAATTGCTGTTGTGTTAAAACATTTGTGCTTTAAGGACTAATTCTATAGGTTTTCGCAGAAAGATGTCATCCAAGGATACACCTAAATGCTCTTGCTTTGACGGCAGCTGGAAAGAAATAGGTAACATCTCTTAGTGGATTATATATATATATATATATGAGAAAAGTGGCAGTGGAAGCATTTGGACCATGTTGAAAGCACAACTTGGCTGTTTATCAGTGAAAAATAGAAGACTTGTATAAACTTACTGACTGTTCTTTGAAATGAAATAAGCAAAGGAAAACCTTGCAGTGGCTAAACCTTTTAGAGGGTAGCTCATGGAGGCAAAATTGGTATATTAAGCAGTCAAACCAGTTATCTGCACAACCTCACATTGACATCAGGACTGTAGCTATGGTTTCTGGAGGAAGAAGGCCAGGCTTTTTAAGGGCCGGAACATAATTTTTTAACCGTGGCTGAAACTGGCAAAGTCTCTCTCTTCATCTGTAGTTTCTCTACCGGTATTAGTCATTCTCAGATGTCGCTTTCTTTTTCCTCTTTGAATTTGTATCTGCTTTCCCTGACTTTGATTTTATAAAACTGATTTCTCGCTTATAGTTGTTGATGCATGTTGAACCAGCACAAAGAGGGTGCCTGGAGGCGACATCTGTGCTTTGACGATGTGCTCATTGTCTAATGTTTTGCCCTTTGAGAAAATTACCAGTGAAAAGAGAAAAGTCATATCGAGTTCAGCTTTAAGCATAGCACTTCAGCTTTAATGCAGAGAGGTGTCCAACCTTGGTAACTTTTAAGACTTGTGGACCTCAATTCTCAGAATTCCCCAGCCAGCCATGGTTAGATATCTTTGTTTTAATGTTTTCTTGGAAACCCATCTAGCTTCGGAGTTTGATTGTCAGGATCTCTCTCTCTTGCTTTAGAGCTAGGCTGCTCTCAAGGCCATCAGATCTGAATGAAAAGGACATTATTGCAAGCATAATAACTCTTATTTAATTTCAATTGTACTTGATTTGATTTGCATTAAAATTTATCTTTTATCCTGCCTATTTAGACCTTGGCTTTTATATATAACCTCAGCCTGCCATTCAGGGGCCAACTCCAGCCCTGGGAAAGAAAAAGTGACGAGTTCCTGATATAGAACTTAAATTGCTCTCCAGTCACGAATATCTCCCTCCCTTGCTTACCTTGAAGGCTAGTGTGCATAACATTTTCTTCTCTTTGGGGTAACTGCTTTTCAGGGAGAAACCTTATACTATACAGAGGTAACATGTAACGTGGTTTACTTGAGCCGTGTTGCGCTTCTGAACATGTTTGGAATGAGCTCTCAAAAATTTCACTGGGAAGACATACAGGTAGTCCTTGACTTACAACCATTAGTTTGGTGATTGTTCGAAGTTACAATGGCCCTGAAAAAAGTGATTTATGACTTACAGTCATTGCAGCAACCCCTTGGTCATGTGATCAAAATTCAGAGACTTGGCAACTGATTCATATTTATGACCGTTGCAGTGACCCAGGGTCACGTGATCCCCTTTTGCGACCTTCTGACAAGCCAAGTCAATGTGAGAGCCAGATTCACTTCACAACTGCGTTACTAAGCTTAACAAATTGCAGTGATTCACTTAACAACTGTGGCGAGAAAGTTCATAAAATGCTGCAAAACTCACTTAGCAACTGTCTCGCTTAGCAACAGAAATTTTGGGCTAAATTGTGGTTGCAAGTTGAGAACTACTTGTAGTCACACTTTTTAACTTTAAATAGGGAGGGTCCCGAGTTAAGAGTACCCCTACTCTCTCATTACCAGATCCTGCTATATTTGTCCTTTGGCAGAGATGCACCTGAATTCTTGATTTCCTAATTTTGTCAACAGCATGGGTGAATGAAGTCATGGAAAGAACGGGTTTCAGATATTAAGGAAAACACTTGGCTGACTTTGTACCGAGGGGAGCATGAAACATTTCAAAGAACTTAAAAAGTTGAATGGAATTGCTTTGCTCTTCCTTTATCCGCTTTAAGCATTCCTATTTTTAGTAGTGGAAGTTTAGCTGCAGACTATCGTAGCTAATTGTTTATGCACTGCTTTGAAGATGGAGACAATATTTTTACAGAAAGGGATTGTGCTACATAGTTTGGTCAAAAAGTTTGTCCCTGAAGTGTCTTGATAATTGTATAACACTCTGAAAAACAAGCAAGGCACAATTAAATTGCAAAATCATGTTAAAAGGATCAGAGATTCAACCGAGGCTTTAGCATCCCTTCAGATCATCAGGTTAAGGATTCCACAGAAGACATTAAAGTCCAAAACACTGGTGACTTCTTAGAAATGTATTTGTTTAGCATTGCATTTCCTTGAGAATTTGAAAGCCGCTTCTTTCTGCGGCTCTAAATATTCAGCATTTTAGCCCAGCTATAGTAGCCCAATAAGAGAGCCAGTTTGAGGTAATGGTTAAGTCATCGGGCTAGAAACCAGGAGACCGTGAGTTCTAGTCCCACCTTTGGCACAAAACCAGCTAGATGGACCTTGGGCCCGTCCCCGTCAGCCCTAGGAAGGAGACAAAGGCAAACCACGTTTGAAAAATCTGCCAAGAAAACTGTGGGGATTTGTCCAGATAGGCTACAAGAATCAGATACAATTGAGTGGAAGGAAAAGGAAAGGAAAAAAAGGACCCAATTATTATGGAGTGGAGTGGAGTGGAGTGGAGTGGAGTGGAGTGGAGTAGAGTAGAGTAGAGTAGAGTAGAGTAGAGTAGAGT
>JANHFL010004262.1:0-15952 GCA_032468155.1 Oxyrhabdium leporinum
ATATATATTTTTATATTTTTATGTGAACCGCCCCGAGTCCTCGGAATGGGGCGGTATAAAAGTTTAACTAATAATAACTAATAATAATAATAAATCAGTATATGCAAATTTTATGCAAGCTTTCTCAGGAGAAGATGCATTTTTTTCCCCTTTCATGCTGCAGCATCTCATTTCAGATTCATTCAGTAAACCATGGCTTAATGCCATCATGAACGTAGACGAATCCAGCTAACTGCCTCTTCCAAATGCCACTACAGGAGGCAAGTTACAGGTATACACACACACACACACACACAATTAAAATGTAAGGGCTTAGAGGTGAGCTTTCTCAGCTGTGACCATCCTCCTCTAGAAGAGCTAGAGGCAAGGATGTCCCTCACACTTATTATTTCACTTAAGTCCTGGTTTATCACAGGGGATTAAGGAACAGATAGTGAGGAATGATGGAAGTTGTTCACAGTTTGGGGGTCAGAGGTACCAGGTGGAACATTCTATAATCTGAAACTGGGCTTATTGATGTTTGAGATTCATTATTATAGACTTCTTGCAATTGGTTTGCTAGTCTAAGGACAAAAGCGATAGGTAAAGAGCAAGTAAAAATAATAAAATTAGTGAATCCATTTACAGAGATTCATATGCAAAACTATGGTTTACTAAGTTAGCCACAATTGGTTGAGTTTGCATAGCAAGCTCAATTCAAGCAAACCACATTTTTATATAAATTTCATTCTAAGTTTTAAAGAGAACATAAGAACACAAACCAATAAACCATAAGGAGAACAAAGAGAGAAAGAAAATGCAAAGGTGCAGAAAGAAAAGATGAAATGAAATAGAAAAAAAGAAGCTTCTGATTTCCTTTGTAGCAAATACAAGTATGATTACAAAGATGTCTCTTACTGTATGATTACAAAAAAAGTTCACTTTTTTCTATTATCCATTTTCCCCCTAATCATTGAAAGCCTAAGTCATAAGTGCATTTTGTATCATGCAAAAAGTCTGTAAGAGGTTTCCAATCAGACATAAATATAGATATTGTCTTTTCTCTAGTCAAAGAACATGCAAAGTGCATTTTGAATTAATGGGCACATCTGCCCATTAAGAGTTCCTAGACTGGCTAGAAAAGATAAGTCCAACTTTGGTGTCAATTTATCCATTTCTAATATGAAGCAAGCATTTAGAGATCTTTGTTAACTCTTTCACATTCGCACTTTCCAAATCCACATTAGTTGTCTTCATTTTTTCTGTTTATAAAATGAAAAGAAAAATGTCTTTTCTGGTGGTGATGGTAGTGCTGTAATTTTTCCCCTATTTTCCCAATAACTATAATAAAAAAATAAAGGATGATTTTTAGGACAGCAAATGGACATTTTTTTTCAGATATTTATATATTTTTTAAATATATAGCAACAATGGAAAGTAAATCTGTAAAGAAAGAAAGACCAAACCTAATATCAAAGAACAAAAGTGAGATCACTAAATCCCTCCTTAGAACATATAAAAAGAAATAGCTATTTAGTTTCATATACAAAAAAAGCAAAATAATGCAAAACTGGACTTGTTACTCTCACAGAAAATTCCAACTTGCCTCCAGAAGTTGTGGGTACTTCATCACTGGAGGTTTTTAAGAAGAGACTGGACAGTCACTTGCTCAAATTGTATAGGGTCTGCTGCTTGAGCAGTGGCTTGAACTAGAAGAACTCCGAGGTCCCTTCCAGCACTATTCCGATTAGGAATGTTAAAATGTGACAGGATTTAATAATTTGCCAGTTCTATTCAGACATCTACTAAGATACATACTTGCATCTCTTACTAAAGTTTGATTCCCAGCTTGCTAGGTGGGGAATTCTGGGAGATGAAGTCCATATAGTTGCCGAAATTATTAAATAATGATTTAATGAATGCAGGGCTATACATCAACCCTATTTGGTTATCTGGTTCCTTCATAAATAAAGGATTAGAAATCCAGGGTTGCTGAAAACAAAGGGCTTTTTTAGACATAATCTTAAAATAGGCAGTTTTCTTCTTAAAAATATTTCATGATTTTTGGTTTTTTTTGTTTCAGCAATTTTGCCAGGCTTATGAATGTACTCAAGAGAGTGTAAGCAGTTCTTTGTAGGTTTGTGTGGATTATTTATTAAAGCATATCTTACATTTATAGTTTTCATATATATTTCAAAAGCAGAAGTACATTTCTTTGTCAGGAGAATGATATTCACTGCAGCTACCATAAGTAAGATAACTTCATTTTCATTAATCATAGTCTGAAGTATACAGCAAATTCCTGGAAAAATCAATGCAACATTTATACCATGGAACCCATATCCAAAGAAGCCTTGTAGCACCTTCTGAAGCAATTTTGCTATGTAAGACAAAGAACAAGAGGGTACTCTCCTATTTCAGGAGAAAGAAAGCTGACTGAATAGGCAGTTGGATACTAATTCAGCAAGACCATTTGTCTGGCAAAATCAACCATATCCTCAAATCAGCTGGCTAATTTAAGAGTTTACACAGCAACACTATGTGCCACTTGGTTGTCTATTTCTTGTTGCCAACTTCCAGTGTTTTCTGCCATCTGATACACCTGCCTGACTTTGTCTAAGGCAAGGTCAGCCTTAATTTTTCCTTTCTCTTTGCTGCTATTTTATCAATAGAGGGGTGTGTATAATACAAAGAATGTTCTCATGAATGGAGCAGAGTTACAGAAGTAGTGCAGAAGAGACAATGCTTGGTATCATGCTACTTTAATTGATGAAAAAGGATCTAAATTGGATATGATGGCAAACAGATTGTATTCAGCGCTGCATTCTTATTGTTCATAGTAAACCATTAAGTATGTGAACCTAATACCAGAACTTACTCTGGAAGAAAGTGACACCACTGACACAGTTGAATTAAAAAGTAAATAGGAAGCTTTCTCCAAGTAGCAAATTAGCAAGGTTAAATACGCTGCAGGTTGTAGCTGTAACAGGCTGGAAGGCATAACCCTCTGTTTACAGGTTGTTCAGCTGACATATTTAACAGAAAGCAAAAGGTAAAAACTGGAGTCTGTCTCATGGGTATATGTCAAAAGACATGTCAAAATTCTTCCCCAGTAATTGCCCTTGGTCCTAAGGTTCAGCATAAACTTTTTTTTCTTGTTTATCTTTATTGTACCAGGATACAATCTTCATAATATTCTCCTAGCTGTTCTCAGAGCTTGTCTCATAATGATGCTTGAGCAGAAGGATGTAGTATCTTTGACTTCAGGAGTATGACATTTCATTTCCAGCTTTTACATCATTTAGCAACCTGGAAAAATATCTAATGATTCTTGGTTCCTTGCAATGATGACATGCCTTGAGGTTGTTCTGAAGTCCTTGTTAGATCGGTCAGGCATTTATGTTCCTTACTTGCTTTGGAAGCCAGTGAAAAAGTTTCTCTATAGGTTCATAATTGTTTTTCCAAACTCAATGATACAATATTTGTATTCCTGGCTTGATATTTTTTCCATCCAAAAGAAAGATGGAAGATGTATGGATAGAGGATTGCTTGGAGTCATTTAGCTTGAATAAGATTTAAGGTACTTTTACATTATGCTTATGGCAGTTTAATCTTAGTACAAGGAGATCTTCCAAGTAGTTTTATATCTTTATAGTGGAAGCTACCCTTAACTTATGTTCCTCATTAGATGACAGGGTCCAGAATGTACTTCTCAAAATCTTTTCTCCAGACTTAACATCTAGCCCAAACCCAGAACTGCACTTCTCCAGAGATAAAGTATTACCAATAGTATGGTTTCCACCAATGTGGATTGAAGCTGCTGTTCTTCCAGGCTTTAAACTTCATGCAAGGTTACAATAGATGAATCATAAACTGGCTTGGAGGCTCACTTTGAGGAAGCTGTCTTGTGTATCAAAGCTTTTCACTACTTTCAACTGTTCAGAATTTGAAACCTGTCTTATGGGACTTTACTGTTCAGATAGTACAGTAATAGTGCTCTCTATAAACAAACAAGAAAAACATAACAAACTCTTACACATTTTATCATTGATCTCTAGAACTCATGTGCTCCTTAGAATGTTTTTTTTGTATTGGTTCATCCTACTGGTTCCTATCTTCAATAGGTCTACAACTTTTCATAAATATATCTTCTATCCATGCACTGTCCTGAGGCTACACTTTAGTTTTTCCAATGACTGGGATTGACCTCAGTTAGATAGAAAGATTAGTTTGCTGCCTGAATAAGATTTAGAAAATGCTTTAGTAAACAGTTCTCTGTTATCTGCAAAGAGGTATGTTTCCTCAATACTTGAAACAGAATAGATGCCCATCCTAAGTTATTTCAGGGAATAAATTAGTAACATAAGAGTAGTAACCAGTTGTGAAAATTCTTGTAATTCTATTATTTTCAGTTCAATAAATCTTATTAATAAAGCTTCTGTGAGAATCTGACTTGGAAGAGTTATTTGGATTTGAGGCAATTGCCAAAAATTTAATATTTTGAAAGCGGTGTCCACAGGGTGCCAATGTGGCATATCATAGGCATTAATGGATTGAATCATCCTATATGCCTATTTACCAATCATATTGATTGCCAAACTTTTCATCACTTTTGAAATGTTGTTTCAGTTACAGTCATTCCTATAATGCTTAAGACTCCTTGGGTTGTCTACAGTTTTTCAGACTCTAACTAATTTTAACTGCCTTTCTGAAATGACATATTCCCTCATCCAAACCTGGAAATCTATGCCTGATGGAAATTACAGGTGTACTAGAGATAGCATAAACCCAGCTTGAAAATTCTATATCCTCAAGTGGCATTTTTTTCACCTGCAGTTTCTCTAATGATTGGGGATTCTGTTAAGTGCCCACTTCAAGATATTTTTCACTTCCATCTTTATTTAAAAGTGAAAGGTTGTGAATTCACCTGAGATAAAATTAGAGGCTATTCCTCCAAGCACATTCCTCTTAGTTGTTCAAGGTCCCCCCCCCAACATCTACCTACCAAGTTTTTTTCTTAAAGAGGTCATGCCCTCAAAAGACTACTGCTTCTGATTGATCTAGTACAGGGCTGTCAAACTCCTGGCCCATGGGCCAGATGCATCATGTGCTGGCCACGCCTATGCCTAGTTTAGCGAAGGGAAAAAAAGTCCTGATACGTCACATGATGCCACCATGACAATGTGAGTTTGATACCCCTGATCTAGTCCCATCCATTGGTACTTCTTGTTCAACAGTCTGCAAGGAAGCTGTTGTCTCTTAAATGAGCTATTTTAGTACTGGTAGCAAAGATCTCAGTATGTCATATCAGTGACTTAGGTGTTTTCTACACTGAATTTTCCTAGCTTCTCTACCATAGTGATAAAATTACTTTCTGGCATATTTTATGTTTATCGAAGGTAATGTTCTATTTAAGTCAGCCTTAACTTTCTCACTGTACAGATAGTTCTCAACTTACAACAGTTTGTTTAGTGACTATTCTAAGTTACAGCACCACTGAAAAAAGTGACTTATGATAGGTTTTTCACACTTATGATTGTTGCATCCTCATGGTCACATGATTAAAATTCAGACACTTGGTACCTGGCATGTATTTATGATGGTTGCAGTGGAACACACAGTGTCCTGGGCCACCTTCTACAAGCAAAGTCAATGGGGAAGCCAGATTTACTTAACAACCATGTTACTGACTTAACAATTGCAGTGATTCACTTAACAACTGTAGCAAGAAAGATCTAAAATGGGGCAAAACTCACTTATCCAATGTCTCATTTAGCAACACAAATTTTAGGCTCACTTGTGATCATAAATTGAGGACTACCTGTACTTTTTCCTTGACTTTCTACTTCTCACATGTAGAGTATTAGTATCCAATATTAGCCATACCCAATACCTTTTTCTTTATATAAATGCAAGGAGGAATTTGTCATTGTCATTGAATAGTGAAATGAACGGTTATTGTCATTCCTTACAAGATCTGATATTTCCAATGCCAAATGGGTATAAATTATCTTGTACCATGGCAGTGTCAGTTTCCCTAGTTCTTTACTGGGACCTGTAATTCCAGGATACATATAAAACTACTATCTCAACATTCCATAGTGATCAGCATGTATTCCTTGAGTACAGATGCTTCCTTTAGGCCAGGGCTGTCAAACTCCTGGCCCGCGGATGCGTCATGTGCTGGCCACGCGTGCACCCAGTTTAGCAAAGGGGAAAAAAGTCCTGATACATCACATGATGCCGCCATGACAATGTGAGTTTAATACCCCTGTTTTAGGCAATAGGTACTGTCTACTCTTCTTCTTGAGAGTCACTTAGGTGAGATGAGCAGTGTAGAAATTTAATAAATTAAAATTGATTGTAGTATTCACACAGTACCCAGAGATATAGTTGGTAGTCAGCTATTTGTGTGATGCTTCTTCTTCAATTAGTCCATGATCCCTGATCATGTCTGCCTTGGTATGCATTTTGGGTTTTTCCTGGTACTTGGTACAGATTGCTGAAAGGAAAAATAGGAACTGTATCTAGGAATACAAAGGCCAATGGTTGTCTATTGAAAAATTGGCTTTAGTTCTAGAAGATTCTGGTAAAAAAGCTTGTACAAGGATTGATCCATATATGTGAATGTAGAGATAATTACTAAAAAAAAATCAGTTGCAGGTAAACAGATTGTTTGCTACAGATAATAAAAAATAAAATTGGGGAAAATAGCAGATAATATAGTTTGAGAGAAATGTAGTATGTAGTAAATTGGTTTATTCAATCACCGTCAGGCTCGGACTGGGATCAATAGCACTGTGGCCTGTAGCATATTGTTCAATACTGAAATAATCTTTGTCTTCCTCCCTCAATTTACTCAGGAAAGAAAAGATGATGATCAGAGAGAAATATATTCTTGCATTTGCCTCTGGGAAGAGCAGTGGAGAATTGCATGCTGTATTGTTTGAATGGCCAGTCAGCAGGTCCTTTGAATTTGTTTAAGTAATTAACCTGGGGCAAAGATGGTATCTAGCATGATAGTATTGCAAAAAAGATGTCTTCTTATTCTGGCCTTGAGGCTGTTGAATAATGATCATCCCCATCAGACACAAGAGGCACAATCTACACCCCTGTCTTAAATGTTCTGAAATGAATAGGAACTGTGAAAGAGCATAGCCATCAGAACAATGTTGCCAATAAGTCATAATACAGATTGAAGGTGTATTATCAATTGTTTTTGCTGTCAGTGTGATATTGCCCCTATCTATGCTTATAATTGAAAAAAAAACCTATATTATTTGTTAGGTTTCTATCTCACTTTACATTCAGAAGCTCAAGCCAGTGAATGTAGTGTTCCCTCTTCTCATTTTCTTCTCACTGCAACTCTATGATGAAAGTTGGAGTGAGAGAAGTTGATTAGCTCAAAGTCATCCAGCAAACTTCCATACCTGTCACTATAGGATGATAGAAGGAAGGCCCCTTAGAACACTTTGCCTTTGTGATAACAAAGCCTCAAGCTGTTCCAGAATTTAATTCTCTTAGAAATAAAAGTGGGGGACATATGGTTCTCTATTATAGCCAATCTGATGGATAATGTGAATGCTAGTACAGTAACATTTGGTTCCCTATTTCAGAGTAAACAATAGATGTTGATTTATGCTTGGACTACTTAAGGCAAATAAGGTTTAAATGCTTTAAATCCTACAGAGTAATCCCAGGTTATTCCATTTTAGAGTTATGTACCTGATTGTATGTACGGCCCTGATTTTCTTGGAGAAAGGGATAAAACTAACCAGAAATAAATTGCTGCCAGAAAATGTTGTGTTGCCATTGTTTGTTAAATGGAAGCCTGCAGAGACTACTGAGCAATGTGATTTAGGCAATATACCATGATTTAAGTTTTGACTGCCAAAGGAGAACCTCAACTAAAATTCACCATCAAATCCAGGTTGCTTATTGTGTTAACATGATAAATAGGCACAGTGGAACCAAAATACATAAAAGACAATGAACCAGGAAGAGCTGATTTGTGTGTTCAAGGATGATCTATGATAGCAACTGAGTTACACATGAGAAACTTTGATGAACTGATTAAAGACAATCAAAGATCACTCAAAGGGAAATTGCTGTCAGCTTGGCATTTCACAGGACCGTGTGGGTCACTGTGTTAATGTTCTTCAATACTGAAAGGTTTGCGCAAAATGAGTTGCTCAAATACTGATGGAAAGATATAAAAGCTTCAAAGGTTGATATTTGCCAACAACTGCTGTCATGGTAATAGAGTAAAGGTGATGGATTTTTCTATTGCATCACAACTGCCAGTGAAACATGGATTCAACATTATGAGCAAATTCCTCAAATATCATCCAAAGCTTAACCAGGCGGAATCAAAAGTCAGGATTTGGCAGGAAGATTGATGGCTATATTTTTGGGGATGCAGATGGTGTTATTCACATGGATTTCTTTAAACCTGGCATCACTATGAACTCAAAGCACTATATTGCAGCAATCAAAACTTTGATAGAATGGCTAAGCAGCATTCAGAAGCAGTAGGAAATTTTTCTGAAACATAATAATGTTGGGCTTCACATCTCATGTTGCATCCAAGAGGAATTTATAAAATTGGATGTCATTCTCTTTTCCCATCAACCATAAAGTCCAGAGTTGGTGCCATGAGATTTCCATCTTTTCTGAAAATTCAAGGAGTACTTCTGTGAGCATCCTTTTGACTCAAATGAAGCAGTGGAAAGGACTGTCAGGACTGGGTTGAAGAAATAAAAGGCTGGGTTCTTGAATAATAGATTTAAGAAGCTTGTACATTGTTTGGCAGACATATGTAGTGAATGATGGTGTTTATATAGAGAAATACAAAAGATCCCAATAAAGCTCACTTCAAGGATTACTTATATATTAAAATAGCACTAAATTAAAGTTTTGGAGATGGAGGCATTACCTTTCATTCAACAATTGTATTAATTTTATTTCATTATTTTCCACACAACATTTGTTCAGGTATATTTACTAATATGTCATCCTTACACTATATGGATATTGTGAGCATCTTTGTACTGTGCTATGTTATGAGTGAGTTGGTTGCACATCAAATAGTAAGGTACACCCCATAATTTAAAATGCAGTGCAACTATTATTGCAAAATGGATAATGACATTTACAATGGACACTAATATTTTCTTTGACAGCTTGTCTCCGTGTAAGGCTTTTTAAGGTGTACCTAAGTATCTTTTTTTCCTAACTACCACCTTTTTTTTCTGTAAGTGACAGCAAAGCTGCAGATATAATCTGACCTGGTATTTTCAAGGGAAAAGATTCTAGAATAGTGGTAGAGCACAAACACTGTTTTCAGGCTATTCCCAGTTCAATACTAAACATTTCTTGTCTGATACAAGTTTCTCTAGTTAGAACGATAGACATTATTGAACTATACAGTCCAATGGCCAGACCCTCGGAGGATAATTTATTCTGTTTCCATGAAAACAAAGACTGAAAAATGCCACAAGGTCTTGTAATATGTTAAACCAAGAATGGGAAAGTAGGCTTTTTCCATGAAGCACATGGCGTTTTTTAGAGTCTCTAAATTTAGAACTCAAATAAGCTGAGGAACATCTTTGAAGTCTAATTTCTGCCTGTAAATAGGTGCTTTAGACTGGCCCCACCCATTATAGCAAACAATCTATGTACATTTGGTAAAAATATTGATTACAAGTTTCCAAATTCCACATAAACCTCCCAAAGCAGTAGTTGCTATATGTATATTAAATGCTGCAGTCCTATGGAGTTTCTTATATTCAGGTTCTTTGAAGAAAGAGGCACTTACATTTGGGTAGAGGTGCAATGAATTACCTTATGAAGTTTTTAAGACGAAGAAGATCAAACAGAAGTCTTCAAAGGACCTGTATTCCAAGTCATCCTTCTGAGCTTATTAATCAACATTTAGCAGAGCAAAAATCAGAAGGCAATTTGAAACAGAATACACAAAATTTTCATAACAGACTAAATTTCAACTGACATTAATAACTTAGGAAGTGATAGTGAAATTTTGTGATGTTGCCTTGCTGAATGTTTTTTTTTCTTTTTACTTCTATACCAAAACAAAGGCGCTTTTTTTTTGCTTTCTTGTGCCTGTTTCTCATGTGGGTGTTTAGGCTGTCAAATTCTGTATCAACTCGGATTTTGCAAAATCATAAAGTTTTCTTTTACTTTTATCATTCTTAGAAAGGTAAAGGTAACTTTAAGAATAATGGCATCATATTCACCTAGAAGTATCATTATCATTGATGAGAAAATCACTTGGGAAAAGATGTTAAATGAATGTGACTGAACTGAGATCACACAGCTGGAAATTTTGCATCTGTGAAGCCAAGGAGAATCGTGGCAGATCAGAAACTAAACAGAGCCTTCATTTGTTTTGCAACAACATATTAGGGCTTTGGGGGACCATATTCTTTTATTAGGTTCTACCAAAACTTTCCATTATTAGCCTAAGGTGTAACTTCAGCTTCTTAATGAGTTTACCAAGCATTCCAATATTGCTGTCTGATTATTATAGGTTCACTATGGCTGTTGCTTTAAAGAAACTCAGCTCACAGTCTGGGATTTAAATATTTAATAGAGTTTGAATGCTTTCATGGCTTGTTCCCACAGAGAGAGTCACTGTACTTGGAGGGAAGACTGAACTTGCTAACATTTGCTTCTAAACAACGAGGCGGGAGCTCAGCACAAGCAAAATCTATCAATAGGTCAAGAAGCTGCCAAAAAAGCAAAACAAAAGGATTCAATAAAAGAACAAGAGATTGTGGCAAAAGTTCCAGCAGCAGGTCATGAGGAAGAAAGAAATTGTATCCAGTATTGAATCATTTCAACCTAGCCATTATATCCCATGTTTGAAGCTTCTAGAATGGTGGCTGATTAAACTTCTGGATTAGGAGCATGGAGACCAAGTCCAGCCTCAGCAAAAGGAGACTTTGAGCCAGTCACCTTCTCTCAGCCCAGCCCACCTCTGTGGGTTGTTGTGGTGGGTAAAAATAGGAAGAATGAACACAAAATATGCTGCCTTACACTCCTGGACAAAATATGGGACATAAATGTAACAGATGAATAAACAAATAGACAACTTGAATTGCACTGGTTTAGTTTAGAGTCAGGGCTATCTTAATGCATGGGCCTGGTGGACAGTTGCCCGTGGGCCCCACGAGCATAGAAGCCCCATACTAATCTGTGTGTGTTAACTCTTCAATGCACCTTGTATCATATAAATACAGCAACATATTTATTACATTTTACTGCATTTTTTAAAATTAATATAACATGAAAATATATGCTTAATTTTATCGGCCATTTACATTTTTATTCCTATGAGTAGTTGTGATAGGGGCCCCAGTACACTGCTTTGCCTGGGGCCCAAAATGCTGTTAAGACTGTTTAGAGTACCAACTTCCCCCTCAGTAGGACTGTTTCCTGAACGGAACCATTCCCTGCAATTTGTTTAATTCTCTGTTCTTCACCCCCCAATTCTTGACTCTCTACGAATTTTGCTTGCTCTTATGAACTTTGCTTCCTCTTAGGAACTTTGAAGGCATTTGGAGAATTCCCCAATCAGGAGCCAGTGCTCCATCCTGAATCCCAGTAGCAAGAATGCTTTTGTCCTGCTTATCCTGCTATATCCTGGCCCACATGATTTTGCATGGCCGCTTCTGTTTTTTTTTCATTTTTTTGAGAAGAATCACTGTCAGCTGATGGTTTGTCGCATGGCAATATTTACAGAGAAGACATCCATTCCGTATCAATCCATCAACAAAAAGACAAAGCCAGACACTGTCAAGCCATGAGTTCATACCTACGTTCCTTATGGGAAAATAAAACTATCATGGTAATTTCAGTGCCATGTTTCTGCAGTGAAAATGGTTTTCTGTGCTTCTTTGCAGTCATCTAGTGATCATCTGGATTTTTGCAATCTAGATATAATAGTTTATAGTCATAGCAATTATATACCTTTGGGATAACACCCACTACCTTTTTTCCCCAGATATGCATTACAGCTGAATCTCTAGCAAATAGTACAGAAAAAGTTTCAGTTTCAGATTTTGTGCAAATAACCCTGTTATTAAAGGTTTAAAAGCAGCCAAGCTGCCTGAGGGTAGTGTCACTTGGCAATTGTAACATAATCCTCTAGTTCAGACATAACCCCAAATAATACACCCTTAAAAATGAAATATATTTAAGTTCAACTATTGAGTACAGGCTATTTATCTGTCTGTCCCAGTATTTGTGCCAGGAAAGTTCTGCCAGTTGTTTCAAATTGTTTTGAAAGAAGCAGTACATTATTTTTGCATACATTATGACTTTTTGTTCCCTCTTGTATATTTAATTTAATATTTAATATGTTTCTTTCTTCCTGTCCCAGGGTAATATATTTGCTTTGTTCTTTAGTAGTGTATAGTTTAGAACTATCCCTGGAAGCAAAGTACTGGTATGATCCTTGGTGAATTTTCCAAAGGAAAGGCTCTTCATTATTCAGGCAATCAATATTGCACGCACGCAGAGTAGAATATCAACAGTGTTTGAAATACTGTAAAGGGCAGATTGTTTCCCATTTAGTCTGGCCTAATGGGCTTTGGATGTTTGCAAGTGAATGCTGTATTGTTAATGCAATGATTTAATTTTGGATTGGGGATAAAATGTTATTTGTTCATAAATACAATACAGGCTTAACATCAAGAGCTCAAAAATGTATTTTGTTTGATGTGTTGTCTTTTACAGTTATTGATAGAAGAGAATATTTGTAAGTCACGATTGAACTGTGGGTTCCTTGCTGCTCTCTGAGCTTGGTGGTTTTCTTGCAGACTTTTCATTATCAAACTAGGTAACATCATCAGTGCTAGAAGGGAGTGAGGTTTTTATAGGCTAGTGGCTTGCCCTGTCAATGTTAGTAGGAGTGTTTTGGAGGTTCCTTGATTAGGCTGTTGTTTATTATTAGCTTGTTTGTCTGCATTAGCAGTTCCTTGACTGAGGTATTGTTTACTGGATTGTTGGTCTAGTGTTAATATTGGACTTAATCTCTGTTCTTATGGGTATTGATTGCTGGTGAAGAGGTGCTTTGATCTTTTTGTTTCCTCTTGGCCTTTTTGATTGTCTCTTCTGAGTGGTATGCAGATTCCGTTTATCTCTATATGCCTGTTGATGGCTGATTTATCTCGGTACCAGACTTTCAGAAATTCTCTGGCATTTTTGATTGATCTAGAATGCTCATTTTCCCAGTTAAAACTATGGTTGAGTCTGTCCATATGCTATGGAATTAAGGACTTTTTATCATGCCTTTTGACTGCTAGCTGGTGTTCATGGATGTGCTTTGCTAGTCTTCTGTCAGTCTTACACTGTGTGTTGTATGACTTGTTTTTTCTTCTGGGGCTGCTGTGTTTTTTTGGTTTACTTAGGATGTTTCAGAGGGCTTTAGTAGGTTTGTGTGTACAATGATGACATATGGTTACAATAGTCTTTGGTGGTTCCTGAGATATTTTTTGATGTATTGCAATGTTATCCTTTTTGCAGCTTGTGTTGGGTGTTGTGTTATGATGAGTTGAGTGGTCGGGTACTTTTTAATAATGTGTGGGTATCCATTTTTAAATTATTATATGCTGAGGTTCCCATTGAGTTAGCACTATAAATAAACCATTCCTTCTGTACTGTAAGATACAAATGCAATTTCAATCTTGTCTCTGCACTAGTAGGAATATTGCAATCTTTCCTGATGCTGATCTCACTATATTCTGTCCAGAGCACCGAGTGTGACATAACTGTTGATCCTGGGTAGGTATGAAAGGAAAGCTCTAATTCACTTGAGTAGTCAGTGGAAAAAATATTAATAGTTCCTTATCCTCTCAATACATTATTTAGTGCTAAGCACTTAACCCTTTAAAGATGATTGTCCATTACAGCATGAAATGTCAAAAAACCCTGTTTTTTGTCAAAACATAAGAAAAAATACTTTCTTATGTTTTGGAGCAAATTGGAAACATCTGAAAAAATGCAAATTGCACACAGAAGTTTGCTGAACTGCAATAGGTTGACTTATTCAACACTGGACTAGTAAAATATGTATGGAGTTGTCAACAGTTCTGAAATTAAAAAAAAAGTGAACATGGCAGATGTAGAAATTTAAACATACTTCCAATCAATTTAGTGCTATTTTTCCCTTTGTCTTTTTTAAAAATTGTACAGTTGTTAACAAGACCCAACGGACAATTGATTCGTTAGGACTACAATTAGTCAGGTGAAGACAATTTCACAGTTGAACAAATATTCTGACCCTTCTATCTTCTCTGGTTGCAATTGTTGTTCTGTCTACTTTTACAACAATCAGGGGCTCCTTTAAACAGCTGTCTTAGCAATTGAAAACAAACATAAGTGACTGTTAAAAAGCAGTGGTAAATCTTAACAACAATAACAAAAATCTAAATTCTTCTAGCTAGCAATTTCAAGTGGGAGAAACATTGTCAAGAAACACTTTGACAATATTAAGCATGGGGGTGGTTTTATTATGTATTGGTGTTGTGAGGCAATCAGTAGCACAGGAAACTGTGTGGGTGGATGGAAGAATCTGCTCAAAGAAATATCAACATATCCTAGGACTTAATGATTCACATTTAGTAGTAGCTGAAAGGAGATTGGATATTTCAGCAAGGTAATCTGAAACACCCACCCACCCCCCAAAAATTAAACTATGAAGATTTACAGGAAAACATGAAGGTATTGGAATAGGTTTAACAGTCCCCAGACTTGTATATTATTGAAAATCTGTGGGGAAATCTCAGACAGGCAGTGCATACAAGGTTATTTAAAAATCAGTTAAATAACGTCAAACAGAATGCAGGTAACAGACCTCATCAAGGCATCTTCTCTTTGAAATGAGACAACACTCCCCCTCCCCCCCAATGAAATCCATGTGGCTCTTATCTTCTTGGTGTTCCCTAAGACCTTGAAGGCTTGGCTGTTCTTCCTTTGGGGGAGATGGATGGGCTTCTTGTTAGGTATGCTGGTTAGCTTTTTCTGTATATTGTGATTGAATCCTGTTTGGTTTTGGTTTCTATTGGTTGTTATGTTATTATATGTTAATTGCCAGAGTAAGTTGAGGTCAGGTGGCACCTACATTGAATTACATAAATAATAAAATATTTATGATGGAGAAGACTTCTGCATGGAATAGCATGGAATAGCATGAATATGATGGAGAAGACTTCTGCATGGAAAAAAATCCAAAAATATGTGAAGAAATACTCTTAGGTAGCTATCAGAAGTGTTATTCCTACCAAAGTAGGTGTTAACAAAATATGAGCTGAAAGGCTGCCCAGAATTTTGTATTTGGTATATTTATTCTTTTTATATTTTGACTCTAAAGAACTGCATAGATCTAGTAAGGATACATTTAAATCTGAAGAATGTCATGTTTAACATTGTACCACATAGTTTAGCTCACATGGAATTTCACTGAAATATGCAATTTGACTGGAAATGTTTAAAATTTAAATACAACTTTATTACTTTTAAGTAACTTATGGTGCTTTGCTGAAAATTGTTTCCATATCTAATCAGAATGGAGCTGGAAGGGACCTTGGAGGTCTTCTAGTCCAACCCACTGCTCAAACAGGAGACCCTATACAATTTGAGACAAATGGTTGTCCAGTCTCTTCTTAAAAAACCTCCAGTGATGAAGCACCCACAACTTCTGAAGGCAAGCCATTCCACTCGTTAATTGTCCTCAATCTTGGAAGTTTCTCCTTAATTCTAGGTTGCTTTTCTCTTTGTTAGGTTCCCTCCGTTGTTTCTTGTCTTGCTTTGGAAAATAAGTTGACCCCCTCTTCTTTGTGGCAGTCCTCAAATACTGGACTACTGCTATTATGTCACCCCTACTTCTTGTTTTTTCTAGTCTAGCCATACCCAGTTCCTGCAATCATTCTTCATATGTTTTAGTTCCAGG